>OMOV01002729.1:1694-16066 GCA_900312565.1 Beryx splendens
GGTTCCCCGCCCCCGCCTCCCCCAGGGGACTGACCCCCTCCCAACCCTCCTCCGACCCCAGGACTAGCCTCTCTACGTCAGCCACAGGCCCTTCGTCCATACTGCCGCCCAGGACATACAGCACCGACTCCAGCCCCACGGAGCAGTGGCTGTGCCTGGACTTCTGCAGGGCCGGCCCGTCCACCCAGCGCTGGTTCCCACATTCGTACATCCGGACCCAGTCCACGCTGAACCACAGCACATCCCGGAAATAGCCGCCGGTCACAACCACACTGTCTCCTAGATGATAAGAGAATGAGACAATAAAGTGATCACAAACATGATGCTGAAAGATACATGAATGTTGTCACTGGTGGTGAAAACCTTGTAGAAAAACAGCTATTTATGACCACCATGTATTTTTGAGTTTATCCACTGGGGTTGGAAAGGCCAAGGGTTGTAGAATTTGCTCAACCCATAGAGGAACAAGTAATCCTTCAATTGGTTTTCACATGACAATAGCAATATGTTAATATGCAAGATATGAGTTATGCATTATATGTCATGTAACATAAGGAACAAAAGCAAATGACTGGTAAATCCCTGCATTTACCTACTGCACCTAGACAATAAATACACATAATTAGCACCATGATAATTGTTCAACCCTGTACTAATCATCAGTTTCATTACCATCCTCATTTTCATGAACATCATCACCATCCTCATTATCAAACCATTACCTACTGCAGCAACAGAGTACTGTGTGAGGTTCTTCCTCTGCAGAGGGGCGCAGTTCTGCCATCTGCCACTGAGTGGGTGAAACTGGTACAGCGCCTGTTTCTCCTGGTCATGAGGCCCGCCCAGGACAAACAGAGTCTCTCTGGCTCTGGTTCTACACATTGACCTGCCCATAGACCAAGATGCTGGGAAATGTTCATTCAGTGCACAGATGAGCTTGGCTCTGGGGTCAGACCCTTTGATTCTGGTCAACAGTTCAGTCAAATAGGGTAAGGAGAGACACTCGGGCCTCACCAACTCTATTAGCTCCAGAAAGTGTTCCTCTCGTTTGGGGTCAAAGGTGGCCCAGCGCATGGTGACCTCCAGAGCCAGGTCGTCTCTGGGGATGGACAGGTCGTCGCTGGCGAGAAGGTCTGCCACGCTCTCCTTGGACAGGGACAGGAAATCTTCCTCAGAGGAGACAGCGGGGAAGTGTGTGAGCACCACCTGCCGTGCCGCCATGTACAGCTGTGTGCAGCCCAGCTGCCAGGCGTAGGCCATCATCCCCAGACAGTTGCTGAGGTGGAGCTCCCGCTCCAGGAACTTGCAACACAGCAGCCTGGCTCGCTCCAGCTGGAGGAAGTCTGCGGTCTCAAGGATCCCCAGAACGTTTTCTCTGTCCAGAGGTAGGACGAATGTCTGGCTGTACTCCATCAAGACCCGGAAGTGCTCCAGGCGAACTCCTTTGATCTCAACCTGCCTTTTGCTGCTCTCTATGCCACAGCCGAAGAAGAGAGCCCTGAAGTAAGGGCTTTGGAGGGCCAGTCGTTGACGGTTGACATAAAAACTCTCTCCCTCTACCTGTAGCATGACGTCAGGGATCACAACAGGCTCAGAGTCAGGCTCTTCTTCCTGTAAAGACGTTTCATCCTCCTCCAGTGTTGCAGTCTGCTGAGAGTGAGCTGTGGATGTAAAGCTCTGAGTTGCCAGCTCCTTGTCGGCTCTGCAGGCCATGTCACAACAAACAGCCACACCAACAGTCCTCTGCTTACTGCCTCTAGTCTGTCCTCTCTCTGGTTTAGAGCACACCAGCCAGTGGTATTAATAGTTTACCTCCCCCTGACTGCCTGTTGGCTACCCCACTGATGCAGCTGGGAAAGGAGGTCAGTTTGGAAAACGGGTGCTAATTATAACACAAGGACCCTCTGCATGCCAGTCACTTTTTAGTTAATCATTCCATCGTATTTTATTATACAACTGTGTTTGTGATTCTGAGCATGTCCTCCTGTTTGTTAGAAGTTTGTAGAGACAATAAATTGAAATGTTAGTTATAAATACTGGTCATAGATCAGATCAGTGTCAATTAAAGTGCAATTTAATGATGTGTGAAGAACATTATAGTGTGCTTTTGACAAGTAACCATAAACTGTTTACACGGTTTCGTCTTGATCATGCGTTTCGCTATTATTTCGCTCAACTACACGCGCTCGACGATTTGATTGGTGGAAGATTTCACAGGTCAAAGTTGAACTTCCGTGTCACTCTGCGAACATGGCGGTGAGTTCGTATGATTTTCGTCTCCATTGAAACAGCGTATTACTTTTAAACACAAAAACATTCACTTAAACTCCTGGCAAACATTTTTTACTCTAAACTTAACAGGACATATAACGTTACAACAACTGTTTGCAAGCTAACTTTAAATAGCGGATTGTGTCTTGCATTTGCTAACCGGTTAGCCAAGCAAAGCTAACTAGTGTTTGTGCTGGCTAACTTGCGTGTGACTTATCCAAAAACAATGTCCCTTTCCACTGTGTAGGATAAAGAGAAGAAGAAGAAGGAGAGTATCTTCGACTTGTCAAAATACATTGACAAACCAATTCGTGTGAAGTTTCAAGGAGGACGAGAGGGTGGGTCGATTAACGCTAACTAGTGAACAGGCTAATCGAGCTAGCTAGTACCTTAGCGTTAGTCAGTTTAGCGTTGCATTAACGCCTGATGGATTAATGTCAGAGTCGTTTTGTTTTTGTTTGGCCACTTGAGAGTATCTCGGGAAATGAAACGTGTGTGTAGTGTCTGTGGTCCAGCTCTTGAATTGTCACCGTACAAGTCACTGCATGATCTCTCCTGAATGTAACCCTCACACTTTGTTTCTCTCACAGCCAGCGGCGTCCTGAAAGGTTTTGATCCTCTGTTGAACCTGGTGTTGGACGGCACAATCGAGTACATGCGTGGTAAGAGCCACAGTGGACACCTGATCTGAGAACCAGTTGCCTCTTATAGGTCACATCCTTAACTAGTCCGGATACGTGGTGTTTTGCGTTTCTTTCCTTACGGGAGAGAATGCCACTTGAAACTCCATGCCTTCATGTGGCAGTTTAATGTCGCCCAGCTTCTCAGCACACACGCTTGCCTTGTGGAACATGACTTAAAACCTTTCAATGAACTGTTCGCATCCATATGATCCACCAAACAACATTTAGTTGCCCGGTTTCAACCTTTAGAAGTAGTTTGTTCTTCCAATCGCCTAAGACCAAAACACACAATGGGAGGTGGAAGCGAGCGCTGTGAATCAGCTAAAGCGAAGATTTTATTGAACTATGTGTTGTGTGGTACATCATATGCTGAATTTACCAGTGCAGCCTAACAATTTGGCAGTTAATCACAATCTTAAATCATGTTCTTATTTCCTGATAAGCAGAGGAACATGCATCTACCAGATTTGGCATGGAGATATACCTGCCATTCTTTCCCATATAAGGGGTGGAAGAAAGAGGCGTATATTCAGGCTTATCCAAAGTATACATTCATCAATTTATTTCTTTTGAAGCATAGTTTTGGATCAGATTGCACAGACATACCAGGAGATCTGCCTGGTTGGCTTAGTCTTAGTGCATTTCAATAGACAGTAGTGCATTTGAGTGTTTTAAAAAGAATTCAAATTGTAAGCTTTGACTCTTATGTGTCTGTAACCTCCGTCTCTCCAGACCCAGATGACCAGTTAAAGCTGACAGAAGACACAAGGCAGTTGGGGCTGGTGGTCTGCAGAGGGACGTCCGTAGTGCTGATCTGTCCTCAGGACGGCATGGAGGCAATACCAAACCCGTTCATCCAGCAGCAGGATGGCTAGCGCACAGCCCCTCTCCCCCAGTCACACCTATACACACACACACGTACACACACTTATCTGTTTTGTGAAGCATATTTTTTTGTTTATTTCACAATCATTATTTTAGTTTTTTAAATAATGTAACAGTAATAATGCATACCACAAAGCAGATTTCTGCTGTGAAGAATCATATGTTGGTTGATCAGAAAAGGACACCTGAGAGCACTTGTTTCAGTTGTGCAAATTTGATAATGTTTGAGTTGTAAAGAGCCCACTGTTATGGGCAGTGTTAACAGTACTGTTTTCTTTTTATCCAGAATAAGTCAACTTTTTACTGTTCTTTGTTTTTGATAATAAAATAAAAAAATCATATTTGTCAGGTCTCTTAAATTGTACATTCCCTTGTGCTGTTGCACATTTTAGATTCACAGAAGGAGAACTAGATGGCAGCATTTCACGTGTTGAGTTTAAACATGTTGCAAGAAAACTTTAATGAACATTGACATTGTTTTCTATTAGTAGCACAGCTGTAGTCGAAGAGCCTTTTTCATCTCGCAGGGACTGAGGTCTTTGTGATCTTTAGCGTGTGTTTATGGAGATAAAGGGTGTGTGTGTTGTGTGCGGAGATAAGCCGTTCAAGCCCGTCTGCACACCGACAAAGAGACATTTGTGGTTTTAACTGCTTTGGGTTGAGAAGCGCTTCAAGCTGGGTGGGGGAATAATGCAAACTGATAACCTTTGTTAGGATTCTTCCTTTGGGTGGATGGCAGGAGGAGCTTCATATATTATTTCAGACACATGCCAAACTAAAACATTTTTGTCAAAACTTGTTGCCAATTAATGTCTGAGATAAAAAGAGGGAGCTAAATACAAAGAAATTAACTCTACCTTATCTATCACACTTTAATTGGTAGTGTTGTGTATTTTTCTAGACTAGTAAACATCTACATCTTTTGGCCTCCATATCTCACTTAACATATGTAAACCTTGATTTGTGAATGTGAATTTTTACAGCTCACATTTAACTCCAGCTGAACAAATCAAATACCACTGCATGTGGCCCTGTCATCCTGAGCGGAGCACTTAAAGGCATAGTAAGGGACCAGGACTGATAAGAGAAGCAGGCTAGAGAGACTGTAATCCTGGTAAAAGAAGCCTAATGGTTTGCCAAGTGTAGTGAGCCCAGGGCATGGAGCCAGAGGTAAAGGGAGAATTCCAGGGCGTTTTGCCCCTCCTCTGCTGCTCAATCACTGTGTCAATGGAGCAGGCAAGGCTGCAACTAGAGGGAGTAAAAGACTTCACTGAGAGGCTTGTCGACTTTTTTCATCTATTTTAAAACTGCCCTTTTTCTAGTCCTGGTTTGCTCTAACTTTCTGTAGTCTGCGCTGCGTAAAGAAGATGTGTTTGTTTGCCTGGAGATTATGGGAGTTACTGAGGAGACAGTAGAAATGCCTGTGCACACCGGGGTGTAACCAAAAAGCGCCGCTGCGCCCAGAGGGATCAGGACCGGTGGGAGGAGGGTCGGCAGGGGATTTCTGAAGCGGAGTCGACCAGCTAAACTAAAGGTGAGCTGCCTCCAGGAGTG
Source organism: Beryx splendens (assembly GCA_900312565.1). Lineage (NCBI taxonomy): Eukaryota > Metazoa > Chordata > Actinopteri > Beryciformes > Berycidae > Beryx > Beryx splendens. Next base: position 7,088 of record OMOV01002729.1, read on the forward strand.
ACACGGCACGCCCCTTGGCAGGTGGAACAAATAGCGGACCTCTTGCTCCTGTCTCTTCCATCCATGTATCTATTCTTGTGTGCGCCAAGTCATCCACCGACAACTGCGGTTTATTGTGAATGTCAGCGTTCAGAGGTATCGGAGACGGAAGAGGTGAGTGAGTGTAGTTGTAGAACATAAAGCCTTTATTGTTTAATGCCTCGCAGTGTTGTGCACCTGGAGGCGACGTGCGTAAAATGCTGGTGCACTAAATGTATTCAGGGAGTCCAGGCGTTGAAAACGTTTGATCTGTGAGCTGTAAAAGTTTCTGAACATTTCCTTGTTTTTACTGTGACATTTTTCCACATCTAATTTGTGATCGGCAAGCAACATGGCCTCCCTGGTCTCTTTTACGCACGCCCATATAATCACAGCCAGCTATCCCGAACGGAGTTAAAGTTGCTGGCTACTTTTTCTTATGACGCTTAGTTTGTCCTCAGGTGCACCCGGTTGTTTTGTTTTTTCTCTTTAAACCTGCAGCCGGGCTCTATTAAATTTGTTTCTAAGGTACATTCCCTAACCCTAAACCTATCTGGATTAATTTTCACCAATGGGGCATCATTCCTTTATCCTTATGAACACCGCGCCCATCATTGTGAATGTCATTGTTGGATAATCCTCAGGTGGAGCATCTTGTTTTCTTCAACAATGTGCACATAAAAACTATTTTTCAAATGGACTGCAGGTACAGGCTGCCTATTACATGCTGTATAATTCTGTTGGAGACATCTCATTCTGATTTTATATAGGCTTCTCTCTCGCTCTCTCTCTCTCTCTCTCTCTCTCTCTCTCTCTCTCTCTCTCAGACACAGTGAATTATAAAGGAACTGTTTTTTGTTTTTGTTTTCAAAAACCAGGCCTGGCTCATTTTGTCTTTTGGACAAATATGATACTGGAGACAGTGGCATGTGAGTTGTGAGGTTGGTGCTGTGAATCCAACATGGAGGAGAAGAAGGATGGAGGAGGGCAGTGGTCCTCTGCAGGGGCCTCCTCTGCTCCCTCCAGCCCTGCCTGCTACAGGAGCATCCTCCTAGTCTTCCTCCTCATCTTCCTCATCATCGGGGTCTTCGTAGGCCTGCTTATCGGTGGGTCCAGTCACAGTAACTTCAAGTTCACCACAGGATCACATATACATAATTACCTTCTTATAACATACAATATCGTACAGGTGTAACACGTAGTGAGTCACATCTATACTATGATATGCTTTGTGAAGCCACAGTCTGTCATTTCTTAACTGATCAAATGAGTTATTCTTACCTAAGCTTTATATAGCATTTATGCCCTTTGATTACAGATGGCATCTTTAGGTTAGGGATGGAACAGTATATTGAAATTCAATATATCGCAATACAAAAATGTGACAATACGTATCGCGGGTCAGAAAAATGAATCATGATATTAGCTCCATTTTATTCTGCTGTAGTAATCACAAATGAGACGATTTCACAAGCTCTCCATCCAAATGATATAATTTGCACTTTGCAATGAGATTTTTAAATTGTTGTTCACATTCTAGCGAGCCAGTGCCATTGCTAGAAAGATTAGTGTCTCAGAAATAAACATAATTCTGCACTGTCAGACTTTGTTGTCATTTAAATTGTATTTATTACATCGTGTCGTGGTTGTATCGAATCGTGAATTCCATATTGTATATTGAATTGTATCATGAGATAATGGTCCCATCCCTACTTTAGGTATTAACCATTTCTCCTCTGTCATTGCCAGCATACCTGGTGCAGGAGCAGCATTTCTTCATGGAGACAGTGGAGCTGAAGGGTCTGAAGTACGACCCCGTCCTGCAGGATGAGAACTCTGGCTTCTCCATAGTGCTCTCCTCCGTCCTGAAGACCAAGGTTAGCGCCAACCAGCACCACTCTGAAGGCCTGATTTTTTTCCTTCACAGTGTCTAATGGTTCATTTTCACTTTCTTACAGATTAAAAATGTCTTCATTGCCTCATCAATATCACATCACTTCATTGATTGTAGTATTGTTGCCTATGGGTAAGTGTGAACAGGAACACGGTAGCTAATTTTCTCCAAGTGAAAAGTCATGTTTGGAGTCTACAGATTAAATGGAAAGGCACGTCACGCTGTGTTTTTCCTGTCTTTCCAGTAACATTAATGGTGATGTGATGGCAACGTTCAGACTGGTCTTCAGGGTGTCCAAGGTCCAGCAGTATTCGGACAACTTTGTTCAGGACTTGCTGAGGGTCGGGCTCAACTCAGCACTGCATGGGAAACCGCTAGAGGTGCCTGAGTTTGGAGACATCAACGCTATCATCTTACTGGGTAGTAAAACTGTACTGTCATCAGTTGACCGTCTATGGTACATGGTCCTACAAGTGTATATAGTTGGAATAACAAAAATAGGGTGTTGTGTTTTCCAAAATACTCTTATTTCTCTGCTGTGTATTGTCCATAAACCTGACTTTATCTTACTGTTTGTTTTGGTTTCTCCTTTCCCAAGGGGCCAGTGGGAAGTCATTCTATGCTATTGGAGATGAGATGATAGGTGAGTGTATGTTTTGCAGATCTGGGTCAAATGGTAGTCGCACATAACTCTGTTTACATCTGCTTGGAATGCCGAATGCATCAGGTTTACTATATCAGGGCAGATAGCGTGAGAGAAGTTGTTAATCACAGCAAAGTGTACTAAATTGAAAACTAAATTGAATCCAGTGATTGTTTAAGCCCATCATTGTATTGCACTATGGAGCAAACCACACCCATCTGGCACCAAAATATAAGAAAACAAATCATAAAAGAACATTGTTTATACTTTGTTTGACCCAGGTCTGATGTTTTCTCTCAAAAGATTCGGTAACACTTTGAGTCCAGTTTTGATACTTAACTATCAGGTGACAAAAGTGGATGTTTAACAACGTGTCACTTGCCTATTTGGTGCATCTCCACAGATTATGTAATCCTAACCCTGATCTTAGAGTATCACTTGACTTTTTAGTGACACATTAAAGTCACTTGGTAGGAAGTTCCGTATCAACCTCTATCCAAATACATCTATCCAAATAAAGTGTGACCAAAGATTCTTCTTATTTACTTGTCTTGTACACTTGCAACCTGACAATTTACTTGTCTATATCATATCTTCTTCTCTAACTCTCGTCTTGTTGTTTATCCTCCCATCGTTCCAACCCTGCTGTGTTCTCCAGCCAGGTGTCCTGACACCACCTTCACCTGTGACAACGGGGAGTGTGTCACCAAATCCAATCCAGAGTGTGACTTCATCACTGACTGTGCTGATGGATCTGATGAAGCTCGCTGTGGTGAGTGGCTCTTCAAACTAAAACATTGCTAAAACAAAGTTCTATTACTGGATTTTTAGTCCAATATGGTTATCACACATTGGAGCAGACTATGTTGGCACAAACAGGTCTTATTGCAAATAATAATTGACTGGTTATTGACTTAGGGGAGTTAGGGGGTTACTCACTGTCCCTCCCCTCCTTGCCTCTGTCTTTGATCACTCTCTCTCCCCCTCTCTCTCCCCCAGCCTGTGGCACCCGCCCCGCCATGGGGAGTCGTGTTGTGGGTGGTGAGGACGCTCGGCTGGGGGAGCTGCCATGGCAGGTCAGTCTGAAGCTGCACGGACGCCACACTTGTGGAGCCTCCATCATCAACGAGCGCTGGCTGGTCAGTGCGGCACACTGCTTCGAGAGGTAGGCTGCGGCTATCGTCATTCACCAAGGAGTATGTTATCACTGCTAAGTCAGTAATTTGTAGAGCTCTAATAGAGTAGTACATGGTTTTACACTCCACCTGTTTTGTAAGGACTACATGATAATCTCATTTAGGTGAATTTAGGGACCATTGCATTGGATGGTATATCATACTATTCAGTAATTTATATACATACTCCTAGGAAAAAAGGGGAAAAAATGTTTAAAAAAAAAAAATCAGACTCTCTCATCTCCCTCTCTTCTGCTCTCAGGGACAACGACCCCAAAGAGTGGACGGCCATGGTCGGAGCCAGTCTGGTGAGTGGTGAGGAGTCCGAGTCCAGAACAATTAACATCAAGTCGCTGGTGGTGTCGCCATTCTACAACCCTCTGACCACAGACCACGACGTGACTGTGCTGGAGCTGGAGACGCCCCTCACCTTCAGCCCCTACATCCAGCCGGTGTGCCTGCCCTCCCCCTCGCACACCTTCACCCCGGGCCAGAACTGTATGGTGTCAGGGTGGGGTGCACTAACCCAGTTCAACAGTGAGTCTACACCTGTACATATCAGCATGACGAATATAGAGTGAAAAGGAGCTGGGTGACAGAGTTCAGCCATTCAGAGGGTGTTATCGTCACATCCTCGACTAGACCACATTTATCTGTCTCATGTAGTTATTCGAGACTTACATGTTATCCTCTTATCCTGTTATTCTAGAATATTGAGATCACTGTCTATGAATCAGCTCCTCATATTAACTATTTCCATTGTTGTGCAGCTGTATGTTGAAATATGAGAGTAATTCTAGTGTCCTGTGTGTCCGGTGTTGCTCAGCTGAGGTGCCTCCCACACTGCAGAAGGCGGTGGTGAAAATCATTGACTCCAAGGTGTGCAACAAGTCCTCTGTGTACAGAGGTGCTGTCACTCACAACATGATGTGTGCTGGATTCCTGCAGGGCAAGGTGGACTCCTGTCAGGTCAGTGCTGGAAAAAACTTGCTTTCTTGTATTGTCTTGCTTGTTATGAAACTTCACAGCAAGGGATCAGTTTCAGTTGGTTGACTTTTTCTAGCTCTGATCCTAACAACTATGGCGGATATAATTAATATCTACAAAACAATCAACTAGTACTACACTCTCGTTTGTTTAGTTTTACCCATAAAACCTTCTGGGTGTAGTTGGCTTTTTTACAACTATATGGAAAACAGTACAGAGAAGTTAGCTGCCATTGTACGTGAGCTATCATCTTACATTTTCTCACAATACTTTCTTGCCTTGCGGCAGAGTTGTATGAATACACTGATGCTCTGCTCTCCTGTTGTTGTGCTGAATGTATAGGGCTAAAAGTGTACATTAACACCGGTTCCAACCTAAAAATAGAGGCCTGTAGGCTCTTATTTCCATGTTGTTATAAGATGAGGTTGTGTGCTGTTAGCATAATAGGGGAACCATGGTTGAAATGTGGAGAAACATGTGATTCACCCCTAGTGAAGACTCAGTGCCAGCCTTCCAATACAGTGCAATCCAATTTAATTCACCTGGATTCTTCTAATTCAAATTCAATTCACAGCCCATCATATGGCCAAAGACATACAAGTGATAATAATCTGACACTTAAATATTCCCAGTATGGCATTTCTCTTTTCCCCTGGAGGCAGAGCTACAGAGCAGCGACCCTGCAGCTGGTTTCGGGATTTAGTGTCTCGCTCAAGGAAACTTCAGCATGCTTGCTTACATGAGACTTGAACCTGGGTCCTGCTACACCACCCTGCTGCCCTGCCCCTATAGTTACTGCAGTATACATATATATCGTTGTCGGGGGGAAACTTTGTATCTACAAAATGTAAGCATTTCAGGAACTAAGAAAAGAAGCCTTGTTTTTAGTTTGACCACCAATTATTTATCCAATTGCAGTTTTTGAAAGTGTTTCAAATGCCCAAAGGTCACAGAATTTTCTCAACCCATGTAAACCTTCAACTGAGGTTATAACAGGAAAATCACCAAAATAACATTACAAGCTTTTCACAGGACAATAGTGATATGCTGTGTGCTTGCCTGCTCGTCAAAGAATCAGGGGTCATGTGTTTTTCTTGCAGGGGGACTCTGGAGGGCCCCTGGTGTGTGAGGAGGCCCCCGGGAGGTTTTTCCTGGCCGGGGTGGTGAGCTGGGGCGTGGGCTGCGCCCAGATCAACAGGCCCGGGGTCTATTCCCGCGTTACCAAGCTCCGCAACTGGATTCTGAGCTACACAGATCCCAGCCTGGTCCCTCATCATAATCACGCCCTGTATGTTCCCACTGTGCCAGTTACCGTGCCGGGGGGGAACTTCAATAACCCGCCTGTACCCAGGACCATAGCCATGGCTGTGTCCTCCCTGCCACCCCTGCCTGGTAATGTCCTGGGACACTGATGTCTGTTAAGAGCAACTTGACTAATTAAATCATTCATTCATCAGTCCAACATTCATCAGTCACTGTACAAAAAGGAAATGTGTGCAATTATGCAGTATGATAAATCAAGTCTGGGAAATTAAGTCAATCGTTAATATGGCATCACAAATACAGTACACACTGATTTATTTTGCAGTCAAATTCCCATGCTATTCTGTCCATCATGTCTCCCAGCCTTGAACTGCAGTGGGAACTTCCAATGCGGTGCGAGCTCCTGCATCAGCAAGGTGAACCCGGAGTGTGACGGAGTCCTCGACTGCCCCAACCAGGCCGACGAGAGAAACTGTGGTGAGTTCTGACTGCATCCAGCACACTATGCGTCACACGGAAAATACATACAAGGAATCAAGGAAACGGTTTTGAGGTGTGCTGTTGTTCTGGTTTCAGACTGCGGCGTGCGTCCTGCGCTGGGCTCCCATAGGATCGTGGGTGGAGTGACGGCTCGTAGAGGGGAGTGGCCCTGGATCGGCAGTCTCCAGTACCAGAGGCTGCACCGCTGTGGCGCGACGCTCATACACAGCAAATGGTTACTCACTGCGGCGCACTGCTTCAAAAGGTACCGTCTCTCAGCTGGGGTTCATACACAGAATATCACCTTATACAGACTCACTGATTTACTTGATTTAGCACAGAACAACATTCAAAATCGTATAAACCATTCATAAAATGATATAATGATGTACTGTACCAAGACAGTCAGTAAAAGTTTACTTCAAGTTGAGCTGAAACTTGATACCTTAACATTACAATTACATACACTAATATAAAAAATAACTGTTGATCAGAAGAGGAACGCTGCAAATATCCATATGCATATCCATATCCATATATATCCATATCCATAAAAGTCCACCTGTAGAGAAAAAAGAAGAAAAAAATCCAAGGCGCTCTCCTCTGTATAAAGTTAAAAAGCCTTTATTATTCTTGGCTATTTCATGTTAAAAGGTTAGAAAACGCACATCTCTGACATTTTAACGTGAAGAATAATAAAGGCCTTTTAACTTTATACAGAGGAGAGCGCCTGGATTTTTCTCTTCTTTGTTCCTCTATATAAAAAATAACTGTTTAGCTTTATCCAGAATGGTGTTGAGCATGTTGTAACACTGTCTCCCTTCCTGCCCACACCAAAAGCGACCCCAGCCCCTCCAGCTGGTCAGTGAGCCTGGGCTCGGTGCTGCGGTCTGGGGTCGGAGCCCTGGTCATCCCCATCCAGAGGGTCATTCTCCACCCGGCCTTCAACGGCACCAGCATGGACCATGACGTGGCTCTGCTGGAGCTGGCTGTACCAGCCCCCAGGTCCTACACCATCCAGTCTGTCTGTCTGCCGTCGCCCGTCCACCGCTTCCTGAAGAACGCAGAGTGCTACATCACGGGCTGGGGATCCACGAGGGAAGGAGGTGAGAGGTTCAGGTTCCTACTGACATCAGGTACAGTTTTCCCAAAAGTGTCTCACTAGTGCTGTAACAGTGTGGATACATTACAACAAACTGGATCGTTGTAAATGATAAGCCAGATGGGATTTAAAGGCCAAAAAAGGATTTAAAAAAATCTGGTGCAGTGTGTGGATAGTGGCAAGAAAACCATCAAAGGAACAAAAAATGACACGTATTCTTGGCTGTAACTGCATACCCAAGACCCAGGACAATGGAGTTGGTGCAACCCTTTTAATCCCTTTCATTGGAAGATAATAAAGATCTACATGTTCCAGTTATGGCTTCATCAGGCTCCTTCAGAGTACAGGAATCAAATATATAAATAAGAAAAACAAGTCACCTCATTAGCCAATACTTATAAGTAAATATGATCCAAAATGCTATTAAGAAAACCAACCCTTCTCAACATATTCCATCTTCTAATCAAAAAGCATAAACTACCAATATAACTCATTATTCTACCCTTTCCAAAGGTTCGTTGACCAACCTGTTGCAGAAAGCTGCAGTGAACATCATCGACCAAACCGACTGCCAGCAGTCCTATGGCAATGTGCTGACTCCTAGCATGATGTGCGCTGGGTACATGGAGGGCGGCAGGGACACCTGTCTGGTAAGATGTGATACAGCATGCGTGGCACAAATGCTTTTTTCACAGCCTAGAAATGGGCCGGGCATCTGGGTGGTACGAGCTTGGCAGCATCCTAGTGGTAAGATCATGGACCGAGATTATACTGGGGCTCAGAGGCTCTGGGAAACAGGGCCATGGCCCAGATAATTCCTTTTTTTTTTACAGTGGTTGGTTAACCAGGCCAGAGCAAAGTAAGGCTTGCCTTTGACTCTAGTGGTTTTTAAGACTTGTTTCCGGACAAATTGTAAGATATGAAATAAATCATGGCTTGAAAACCATCAATCATACTAATGCTTTTTTATAATTATGGTGCGAACTTGGCGGAGAAAACCTGAGTATTGCGCTTAAGTGAGAGATGCTTATCTGACGGGAGAGAGTAGACTTTCCTCCCTAAAAATACAGTGCTCCCCTTCTCACCCTCTCCCTCTCTGTAATCTTCTTATGTAAGGAAACCCACATGCATTCCTGTCTCGGTCAAAGCACCTGGCATCTGACTAGCTATCCAAGTGACATTCTCTTTGTACCTCTTGTGTCTTTCCCTCTCGCTCGCTTTTTCCTCTCCTCCCTAATCAATTGTTTTATTCTTCTTTTTTAGCTGAGACCCGAGCATACAGAGTTAAATATGATTTTAACAACTTAATAACAGCCGCTCTCTTGATCCCCCCCCCCCCCTTTTGACCCCCACGGCGCCTCTGGAGGGCCCCCGACTTGTCGCCCGATCTCTGGCCAGAGGGTTGTCGCTGGGGGGG
>OMOV01002742.1:7782-20894 GCA_900312565.1 Beryx splendens
CCCTCTCTCTCTCTCTCTGCACTGTAAAAATTAGAAATTACAGTCTTACACATACCTCTAACCTTGGTGTGCTTCCAAAATCCAAAAGGAGCCAATGAGGAGATTATGGTTCCTCATCATGAAAAATTCACCCTTGGATCACCTCTTCGGTGCTGGGGATCTCGGCAGCTCTGGGACGCTGTTTTGGGGTGAAACTGGTGCACTGTCCAAAAGTGCACATATTTCAGTGCTTTGGTCAGGTTTTTGGACGATGTGTTATGGGGATGGGACAGTATGTTTATCTCAATATGTGATATGATTTCACCATTCAATACAACCACGATACGGTAATAGATCAAAGTTCAATGACAACAAAGTCTGACGGTGCAGAATTATGTTTATTTCTGAGCCATAAATCTGTCTAGCAATGGCACTGGCTTGCTAGAATATAAACAACAACTTTAAAATGTCATTACAAAGTGCAGATAACATAGTTTGGATGGAGAGCTTGTGAAGCTGTGATGGGCAAGCTGTCTCATTTGTGATTACTACAACAGAATAAAATGTAACGTTTATTGTTCTGCCTCACGATATATATTGTCACATTATTGTATAGCGATATATTGAGCTTCGATATATCGTCCCATCCCTAAAGTGTTGCATATGTGAAGGTGAATATTGAAGGTGCATTTGCCATAATTCAATATGAGCCCTCACAACGAAGAAGACGCTTTTGTAGCTCAGAAGCTTTTGTAGTTTCATTCTGATTATTTCAACTGTACTCTTCTGGCTTATGAACAATACTGTTTAATGGCCTATGGTTGTGATGAATTGTACTATTGTTGCGCTGCTACTGTCACAATAGCAAGACCAAAATCAGAATAGATTCAATTAAATAAGTGTCTAATGATTTCCTAAATTCTTCATGGTCTAAAATCCACCCCTATGTTCCTGCTGAAAGTTCTGTGAAGAATCGCTCATGAAGGCTTTCTCACAGTGGTTCTCTCACAGTTTTAATTAGTCAAACACCTATTTCTTCCTCAGGTGCTTTCTTGTTTACAGTGTGGGTGTTACAGCTTCACAAGGGAGTGTTCACTATCATGCTAAACACATGGAAAAGAGGCAAAGGAGACACGCTCAGAGCAAACAGAAACAACACGTTATAACATGCATCTGTTACACATGTTAACGAAAGAAAGCAGTCACATCTCTTTCTTTCTCTCTCATATTGTTTTTGTCTATTTTAGTATCTTGCCTTGACTTTCTTATGAAATCTCCACTTAATCTCCTTTCATTATGCCATCTATGAACAATTTGATACCTCTGGGTTACTACCCTTGGACAAGATGCATCACAGAAATGAAAATTAAAACAAAAGCCTTGTCATTGTCTTCAAATCGACATTGCCTGCCCTCACTTGACTATACTTCACTGGAAAGAAGTGGGGAAGGGTGTTTGCTCAAGGGGACGCCTTCTGCCTCTGCCTTTGTTTGTCTGTATTTTGTCATTGCTGCTGTCACTGCTTTTTCTGTCAAGGGAGGGTCTGCAACATGACTCTCTGAACCATAGAGAGCAGAGCCATACAGTCAATATAAACATCACACACCCGGATCCGAGGGTGAACACCCTCTGCACGGTCAGTCAAGGACACAGTGCTGTCTCAAGGAGAGTGGGTGCACATTCACCTTAGCACGCAAAAAATGCCCGACTGCTCTTTTATTCATGCAAGTGCCGAGTCGCTGTGTTGAACTTATTGAATATTTAGCCAGGAAATTTAAATTTAAATGCATCCTCGCTATTGTTTTTATTCATCAGCGGCTAAGAGTTTAGAAGCAGGCCGTTTCAGGTCAACATATTCTAAATAGATACAGTAGAACATCATTTATCGTAACTTTATTTCTGTCTTTAAGGGTATTCAAGTCTAAAGTGACTGGTTCCCTGAATCAAGAAAACATTACGAGGTGGCGTGAAATATTCAACTAATTTCTGAGTTGATAAATATCCACTCACAGAGCACTGTATTAGAAACACCTTACTAATACTGCTTTCAGCTCAGTGTTAACCAGCTACCAAAGTGCCGTCCGCCTCCAGGTTGGACGTGTTGCATTCTGGGATGCTGTTCTGCTCTCCACAGCTGTAAAGAGGTTATCTGAGTTACTGAAGCCTTTCTGTCCGCTCCAACCAGTCTGGCCATTCTCCTCTGACCTCTCTCATCAACAAGCCGTCTCCGTCCGCAGAACCGCCGCTCACTGGATGTTTTTTGTTTATCGCACCGCTCTGTGTGTAAACTCTAGAGACTGCTGTGTGTGAAAATCCCAGGAGATCAGCAGTTTCAGAAATACTCAAAGCAGCCCGTCTGGCACCAGCAGCCATGCCACGGTCAAAGTCACTGAGATCACATTTTTTCCCCATTCTGATATTTGATGTGAACGTTAACTGAAGCTGCTGACCTGTATCTGCATGATCTTATGCATTGCACTGCTGCCACATTATTGGCTGATAGGATAATTGCATGAATATGCAGGTTAACAGGTGTTCGTAGTAAAGTGCTCCATGAGTGTAATTAAGTGTAATTAAATGCATAATGCAGAATATTCCGCTAATCTGAGCAACCTCTGTCCCAGAAGAGTTTGGATTAATGGAGTGTTGTTTTAGATACTGGGTGCTTCAAGGGCATCTTCGTTAGATCTTCAAAGAGGAATTGCAACAGTTCTCCAGTAAAGACTGGAAATAGAAATCAGCAGCTGAGTTCATGACATGCTGCTGTGATAAGAAGGAAATATGGGCAAGAGTCACAGTAAATGAGATGAAGGGTGGGCGTGCACATCGCACCGGTGACCGTGTTAACCAAATACTCTGATTAGTTTAACATGTTACTATTTGCGAAAATGGCTAAAATAGAAGCACCACTTCAAGCTTATTTTAAAATGTCAAACTGTTGCCTCAAGTGTAAGGTGAACACCCAACAACTCAGGTTTACATGAGGAGGCATGGGAAGAAATTCTCTTGGGCTATATTGAGCTCAAGTATGTTGTCCTTCAACTGCCTCATGGCTTGGTACCTCTCTGAACAACTGAAAGAACTTGTTTTTCACTATATGCTAATGTGTTAATCTGTGAGATCCTTCTTTTTATTTTGGCAACATCTTTATTGCTGAGCAATGCGCTCATTGCTGTTGGGTTTTTGCACTTCTCACTTGTCAGTTAAACAGTGTGGGAGGTACTGTGACGTCTTTTTCCGTGGATTTTCTGTCGATGAAGTTTGAGTTTCTGTAGGTGGCGCTCTTTTTGTTGTTGTTCAGCCATGGTGGCTGTCGCTGCTCATGCTAACTACCCAGTTCTTCTTCTGTTTACTCCCAACAAACTGTTTTTTCCCCTTTTTTCCTGGGAAAGACCTACGAGACACCAGGTGTTCAGAACAGCAAATATAAAGGCTTTCATGAACTGGGTGTAGGTTGAATCACTGTGATGTTATAGCAGTCCATGATAGACAGTAGCAAAGTGGAAATGTATTTTTAATGTCGCAGACTTTTACTGAAGTCTATTTTGTACACAGATAGTCACCATCCAACTGCTATCCAATCCAATTACACTACCATCCATCCTACGACTAATCAAACTTTTAATACTCCTATGTTGCCTCTTTCTGTAATTGGTTTATCTAGTCAAATCAGCAAACAGTGCACACCTAAACTAGTAATCCCCAGGAAGAGTAGCTGTTACCTTGGTAACAACTAATGGGGATCCAAATAAACAATAAACAATAATTCCCTGACCCAGCGGCGCTTGGTGAGTCTACTAAACTACTTCATACCAAAAAGAAGAAAAACTTCAGGCAAATGAGACACTGGTTAGCCATGGATGTCTAATACAGGCTTGTCATGGAGTGTTTGAAGAGAGGATACCAGTGATTCCTCCTCTGTTGGAGGAATGACACAAAAACCGAGGATTGTAACATTAGAGCTTTTACTTCCTGAACTGTTAGTAAAATCTACTGCTAGAAATGTGGGATTTTCTTTGCTTTGAGGTGAAGCAGATAATAAATAATGTTACAGTCCTTCCCTCTGTTGTCAGTCTTGCATCAGGGTGGCCTGTCCCTTGCAATCACCGGCAACCAATCTCCAAACATTCTGTGAAAGGCCTCTATTGTGCTTTTAATTTGTGTCTATTGAAGTGTCGGTTTGTTCAGTGGAAGTTACGGCAAATGGAGATGTATGTGAAACTTGAATGTGTGATTCCAAACTACATGTGAGGTTCCCTTGCCGAGAGCAAAGTTTCCATCAGTGCTCGCTACCTAAACATTGGAATGATGATAAGCTTTGTGCAGTTTACCTTTCCCTTTTGCGCTGGATTTCAGTAGCTTCAAAAACACAGTGGGGGTCAACATGGATTTGGATATAACTACTAAAAAAGAGTACGTTTTACTTTTATTTTTCAGAAGTAGCATTCATGAGCAAAATAAAAAAAATGTTAGACATCCCTCATCTGCAAAAGAAATGTGCTTTCCATGCCTTAACATGAACAGGAATTCGTCTTGTGGGAATTCATCATACCATTTAAAGACGGTTCTTTGTATGATGAGCATGCAGAGGTTTTGGCAACCTCACGCGCTGTGGGATTTTGTCGAGCTCCCTGCAAAATGTACAATGGGCTTACTGATTTGCTGTTGTAGCAGCCCCTCCATGACCCTGGCAGGGGACAGCGTTTATGGTCATGTCGGATCCTGTTTCAGCAAACGTAAAGGATCTATCTTCAAGTACAGAGACAGGAGGTTTCTTTGTGACTTTGTGCGAGAGTTGTTTGAAAGAGCAGCTCAAAATAACAACCTCACCAGCACACGGGGCACTTTGTAACACCTCTCGCTTGTGAGGAGAGAATGATCACAAAACCACTAGCGGAAAGCTCTACAGTGCACTTTGAGACCCATAAATGGTGAGGACAGGCTCTGTGTGCTCGAGGTAGAAATGGCCTACAGAAGTGATATGAATAATAATCTGCACTGACCTCTCCACACACGTATACACACACTCACTCACACAGAAACCTTTGTTTGGACTGACTTGTGAAGCAGGTACTCTGGAGTCTGACTAGTCCGCTGTCTACGATCGGAGGACTGACTCATTTAAGGTTGTGCAAGGTAAATCATGCCTGGGCAGGTCGGTGACGTTGTTTACGCTCTTCCCCACTCCTATTGAAACATAAGCAGCTGGCTCTCCGGCCTGCAACTCTTACATCCTGACAGTGGGGATCCTTCAGGTGCTCAGCGGAGTGTGTCACGGCACGGCAGAGCCAGCTGATACGAAGGTTGAGAGCCATCACCGGAGTGCAACAATGTTTCACACTCCTCCTCTGACCGGCCTGCCTGGCAAAAAAAGCAGCGCAAACAACCTTGGAGCTGTGTCTCGTCACAGTTCATCAGCCAAGCAAAGTCAAGCTGGCTGAGCTGTGGGAAAGAGGGTAGCGTCACCTCAGCCTGTCCAGGCCTGCTCACCCTGCAGGGGAGTGGCAGCACATTAACAAAGCGCAACCGCCCAGCCTGCACCTCAGAGCTGCAGCACCAGGAATCTGTCCTTCACCCACCTAATCAGCCAAGGAGTAGGACACAGACCTGGCTGCCCCGCACCCTCCTAACAAACCGTCGATAAGCAACCCCCGTGCAAAATATCATGCTTGATATGGCCGTTTCTGCTTGGCTGGCCTCACGGATAGAGGGCGGGCATGGCCTTGTCATCTGGCATTCTGCTAACTAGGTCACAACAAGGTTCGCTTTATTGCAGCTGAGTGCGTTCCGCTCGTAGCTAGGAAATGGGCATATAAATATTAAACAGTTCTTTTTTAATTCTTTTTTTTTCTCCCTGCAACAGCGGGATAAAAAAGGGGGAAGGGACATTTGTATTCATAAAGCAAATTGTATTTCAAAAATGTAGCAAAACTATAGCGAGCGTGATAATTGCCAAGTAACTGTCTGTTTTGGGAATAGGAGTACAGTACATTGTTAATTGCCGCACACCATCGATATTCCCACCTCCCAGCAAACAAACGTCTTTGATCATTGCTGGAAAAAATATGCAGTTAAATCTAAATGCATCAGTTATTAATGCTAGTTTGTTGGTTAATACACTTTCATTAGGAGCAATAAACTGACGTATTAATAAGCTGCAGTTCTGAAGTACTCTACAAGGACTAGCAAGTGAGAAATTGTGGTTTATAGATAGACTATGCATTTTTTTACAAAAAAAAAGAGTGTAAAAAGGATATTTACTGCTCAACCAAAGGCTCCCCAACAAATGAGAGAAAATTCAGACCATTTTATATTTTTCTCAATCATTCTTTGTCACATTTTAACTGATACCAAATGGTGTCTTCTTCAGCTACCACATTAGCATGATAAACATAGACAATGGCACTCAAGAGACTCTTCATTATAAAGCATTCAGTCCTGATTAAAAAGCACAAAACAAGTCTCTGCCCTGCACCACCTCTTAGCATGTAGCTTGGGCAGCTCCTCGGACACCAGCGGATCTATTATGTATTAAGAGCTGGATATGTCACCGCACGCCATGGGAGCACACACTCATACACCGGAGTCAAGCTGGAATACTTAAAGCCCGCTGTAAATCCCCAGTCTCTGCTGAAACCATTCGCTCCACCGCTGACCTTGATTAGAAAGCCATTTATTGGATTTAATTCAAGGACCCGCAGTTTTAAATGTATTTTGAGGCTGTAAAAGGTTTGTGTACGTTTGTCATCAGACACCCATGAGTAAATAGGCTACCTGTAGTTTGAGTTAATGGTGTAAAGGGAAAAAAAATCCATATACAGTGTAAGTCGTGAACAATATGTAATTTGCGGCAATGCCTTTCTATTTACCTTCTGTTTTTTCCTCTGCTTATAAATGTGCTAAGAGCATGGCCAAATAGGGTAGTTTTTGTTAGTTAACTGATAGTATAGTATGTTATTTTTCAGGAACACTTCTTGTAGGCTGAGGACTTTGTAAATTTTTCATTAGTGACTTCACTTTCATCTCCCTTTGCTACTTCTGCTTGGATGAGTCTCACTCGGAGTCAAACAGCCTAGCATCTGATGTCTGTGCCTGTATCTGTACAGCAGTCACAACTAGCTCAATCCTAACCAAAGATGAAATGATTAATGTGATTTCCAACATTCAAACGTTTGCTGTCCTAAACATATCCATCGTTTTGCATGGCTAGCTGTAATTAGCCCACTGACATGCATGACGGCGTAACGCATAAAACAGTCTAAAATTACAGATCACTTAAAACAAGATTAAATCCAAGAGGAATACACCTGTCACAGCTCACTGCCTTTTATTTAACTCAAGCCTGCGTTAGCCCATATGTCGAGCCGTATTCCAGGATGCATTCACAAGATTAATACAAGTTTTTCCAACTCCCTATTATACTTTTGATTACAAAAATTGCAATGCAATTTTGGCAATTGTCGAGACTCCGGCGCTTGGCTCATTTCTGCTCAAATATTTTCAATCAGCCATGCGAGAACGGGATTGCAGGTGAAAGAGAGAGAGAGCTCCGGGTAAACCCCTTGCAATCTGTGAAGGGCACAGGGAAGATGAGACATTTTCACAGTAATTTTGAGGCAACAGATAAGCGTGCTTTCTAAAATACTACTGCTCAAAACACTGGCATTTATCATCTCAGTGCCAGCAACTATTGCCTGGGCGTGTTTTCTTGAAAAATATCCATCCAGTTCTGCAAGATCTGGGTGTGATCCTTGCTAAATGGAAAACAGTGTAAGTCTCATGGTTGTCTGTACTAGTCAGTTATTGAATTGACTGATATGGGTATGGCTAAAAGAAGGGCAAATGCACTACTGCATGTTTTTGTTACCCAAATCAGTGCATTTGGTCATCCTGAATACACACCAACGGGCTTTGAAAATTGCTTTGGATTTGTGTAAACTTTCTAATTCTTTCTTTCTCATGCATCATCCAAAGTATCACATTTGCAGGACAGGGAATCCTGACAAAAAGTAATATGTGCTTAAGAAATACTCTTACGCTTTTATGTCTTTGGCAGAAAAGCAAGAGTATTTCTTAAGCACATATTCTTGCTTTTATGTCTTTGGCAGAAATAATGTTGGTTTAGCATGGCTTTCCATAGGATTTGTATCCATGCTTTGTCTCCCAGTGCAGCATCAGGACATTTGAATTGCACCACTCCTTTCCCTTTTGTCCTCATTATCTTGAGGACCGTCTGTATTGTGGCAAAATAAAAGGAAAACTATCTTTGCTTCTAGATTATTAAACACGCTGCATGACTACACACAGTACACGACTGTAGGCTCATTTCCAGCTGCAAATGGAAATGTGATCTAGCACATCACCAGCGCCTTCACCCTTCTCTCCAGTAAACCCCAGTTTCACACCTATGTTGGAAACACTATTGGCAAAGTGTTAACTCGCTCCTCTCACCTTGCTGTTGCACAGTACGTCTTCACCAAATGTCTAAATGTAGAAACACAAAGTGAGGAAGTCTTCGCTTAGTGCTCCAAATTGGTAACATATGGAAACAGGTTGTGTGGTGTAACAAATCATCAACCAGTTAATACATATACCCAAGCAGCATTTGTAATCAGCCTTTAGCCAATCACTGAAGCGATTCCATTTAATCTATTTTCATCAAATCAATCAACGATACTTTTCTGATCTTTTGCTTTCATTAGTGAAACAATAAATGATGATAATGAATATTGTGAGAATGATGTTTTCCTCTTGTGTGACAGATGAGAAGTGTGAAAATGAGCAGGACTGACACTTTGATGATGCACTTTTGACCGTGTCTTAAAAAAATTCCCTTTGTTGTGTCTATTAAGTCCGTTTAGCGAGCTACTTTATTTTCTCACAGCAAACAGGATTGCAAATCATATTCATGTGATAAAACCGCTGCACAATACGCCTCTGTGCTCAGCCACTGAATCACATCATGAAAGAGCAGCTAGGTTACTGTGTGGGGGAGGATCCAGGAACCTGTGAAAAAGGAGGTACTCTGGTGATGAAAGCGGTGATGAGTGGTGTGGAACGCGCTTGGAGATATTTTTGGTGAAAGTCATCCATCTCTGGAGTCTTCGCCCATGGGTAAAGCTGTGGGATTTAGCTTCATTTTACAGATTATAGCGAGATAAAATGTCAGAAGAGGAACATTTTCTCCTCTGTGAAGTTCTGAGTGGAAAGCCTACCATGAGAAATGAAACCAGCGAGGTATCCACAGGAGCAGGTATCTTAATTCACTATCATCCAAAACTCAGGCAGAAGTAAAGTGAAACGTCCATTTGTGGATTACGAGTCCAGAAGAGTATGACCGTGTGGCCGTTGCAGTGTGCGAGACCCCTTCCTAAGAAGAAAACCAGTCACAGTGAGAGAGAACGTGTGGCCTATACACCATCAAACCTGTGATTCGGGTAACTTATTTGGAGAGGCTTCAACTGAACTTCAAACATCTCTTTAATGATCTATAATCCTTTGGCAAATCTTCAGTGGGCAGCAAGGCTCAAAGTTATTTTTACCAGGATGTGAAAATCCATGATGAAATCAAGTCTGAAGCTAGAGAAAATAAATATATTTCAGTGTGTGCTTGTCGCTGCACATTTTATTCTGGTCGTTTTTTTAACAGAACCAAAGACTAAACGATGCACTTAATATTTATGATGATCCCAGACTATGAATTTCTTATATGCACTGCCAGTCAGAAGTTTGGACACACCTGATTGAATGTATTGCGCTTTTCATTATCTTAAAGCCATTTTGATCTAAAAGGCTTATGCTTAAATACCTGGAATTTGTTTTTTAGAAAAATATAGTGAAGTTGATGCCTGTGGATGAATTTCTTTCCACAGCCTTTGCCTTTCCATCAAGTCAAAAAGTGGCTTCTAAAGAATCTCAGATAATTTTTGGTCACTGCATAATTCCACTTGTGTTATTTCACAGGTTTAATGTCTTTACTATTATTCTAAAGTGTGAAAAATGCATGTGTCCCAACTTTTGACTGGTAGTGTACGTCAAAACTTTCCCCTCGCACCGCAGCCTTTTTGACACGACTGCCAGACAAGTAGAGGGAAGTAGAAAGAGGAAGAGTCAGGTGAAAGGTTCTTTGCAAGCCAAAGCAGCGCTGTCAGAAAGGAGTCCACATTGGGTCTTAATGGAGCCATTGATCCTGCGCCAGTGGAGGACACACCCAGTAGGGGACTGGCTCACAGTGAGGAGACAGGTGTTCGCTCGATATCTGTCCCACTTCCCTGACCTTAAAGCTTTTAATCAGCTCTGCCAGGGAGCTTGTCAATCCTGTCAAACAATGAACAGCCCACAGTATAGACACAGTAAGGGAGGGCAGCGTGAGGGTAAGAGCTCCCAATAATACCCCCGAAACCCTGAGGGAAAAAAGCGTGTACATGCAGCGTGCAGCTATTTCGTCTGGGCCCCCAATGGACGGGCCCCCGTGTCTCTGAGCCAACCACAGAGGTAGAGTCTAAAGCCTGTCAGCAGATTTCAAACGCTGTTAATGTCAAGAGCGGAAGCGTTCACATGAATGATTTCATCTGGGATGAAGTTTGTTTGTGGCTAGAGAAAGCTTTGGATTGACTCCCATATGCACAGAAAGATAAAGGTGCGAACAACTGGAACGGAAAAATGGTTCTTCGGAGTGATGCCATGGATGAACCAGGGTTCTTTAAATAACCATTTCTGCACTCCTTTGCTTAGACTCCTGCCTTGTGTTTTTGTTTATCTGCCCTTGAATAGCATTTGCAATTGCAAGTATATACTATGGAGGGGTTTGGTTATTTTTTGGTTATGTATGCCATCACCCACCTTCCAATAACTAAGAATTAAGAACCTTTTAATATCCCTGATATTAAATATTAAAAAGGAAAAAAAGTTGTTGAAAGGTTCTTTGTGGAACCAGAAATGGTTCTTATGGCATCATGCCAAAGAGCCATTTTTGGTTCCAATTTGCACCTTGTATTTTTCTGTGAGTTTCATCACCATGCTCATATGAGAGATTCTGGCATCATGGGCGATAGTTCCCCGGCCTGTTCACTAGCCTAGAATGCTAATAAGCCTTTTTTTCTTTCCCCTGAAACTGCATTTTTCCATTGGTTACTCTGTTGAGTGAGTGACAGGGATTTCAATACGGCCTAATTGAGTTGTTGAATCTCCCTGTGACTGCCTCCTTCACTTGCTCTGCCTCTGATCAATAGTAATACACTATCAGGATTTGTCAGCTATATTCTTTTTTTCTTTGTTTCATCAAAGCCCTACGAGCCAAAACCCATTCTACTCTTCTTCTAGGCTTCATTTCACCGTGCATCCTTCTGCATTTCAAGTCCAGATTGGCACACTGCAGTTTAACTACAGAATATATTTTAACACGGAGGGTAATTACGGTGCCGGTTTGATTGCTGTTCATAGCACAAGCTGTCAGCAGCAGTCACACAGCAGTCACACAGTTACAATTTGGTCGCACCGAAATTTCATTGAACCGCGCAATTATCTCTTGTCACTAAAAGCTCTCCTCACCGTTGTTCATTTTATCTGGACGTTGCTGAGTATTCAGCTCTTACAATTAAATGTTAAATTAAGATTTGTAGCTGGTGAACGTTGATCCCATTGCTTGTAATTTAGGTTCAGTTCTATTTAATGCTCTCTGGGGCCGACCGTGGTGAGGCCCACTCCTCAATTTTCAATACAATCTACACTTAGACAAAAAACTATGAGTTAATTTCCTGGCTTCTTTTCATGCCCCTAACCCACAGCCCACCCACTGTGGTGTCAGATGAAATTCAGAGAAACCCAGTCAGTTGCTTCATGATTTTTGATTCCTATGATGGATTACTATTTTCGTGCTTTCTCATACGAGGCTCATTTTAGGGGCGGCTGTCCTGTTTTTCTGCCCTTGTACATCTTTGAGAATCCGTAGGATGGTTTTGTGTCCTGGGTCTTTGTGTCAATACACATTGTTAGACATCTAACGACCAGTGGAGACTGGAGTTACTCATACCACCCTGCTCGGCTTTCAGTCTGTTCTTTTCCCCTCGCTGTGGCTTTGTGGTTCCTCCTCATGTCTCCGTGCCAGTCGCTTTTCACTTGAAAGGCCAGTTGCAAACTGCGCAGACGTTAAAGTGCTGTTATTTCATTTCATCAGTTCAGCTGTGACAATTAAATCTGCCCTTTCAAAAATGATATTAAAGATGTGTAACACACATCGGACGCATCAGCAATACATCCATTGAAGGAATCCAGATCCTTTCTTTCACGTTGCAAAATACTATATCCAAGGATTTGACACAGTCTTCAATAGCATCTGGTATGAGTGAAGGCACATGCAAAATTTCAATCATTTTTTTCCACAATTTTTAAGTATAAACTATTATTATTACAAAGTAAAGAGAACGTGACATACCATAGCAATTTATCCCAAGTATATTGTGTCTTTGTGGTTAAGTATGCATGCGATCCTCGTTAAAGACAAATAGAAGTGGTGTCAAAATGAAGCAGAAACTGACATCTGAGATGTTTCATAATTTCCCACGCAGGGTAGAGCTCGATACATTAAGAGCTTATGTACGGAAACATAGTCCCTCATACTGAGCTGTGAGAGAATGCAAAACAAAGTATATATTGAAGCTCAAAGGGTAGTGGGAAAGGCAATACTTGATCACAGCTGGAAAGCACATGCAGCTGAATGTGAACAGGGTCCTGAGATGTGGTGAGCATTCCAACGGTTATATGTATGTGGAACATGGAGCCGTACTCGAATCCCCTTGGAAAGATAGGCTGTGGTCATGGTTTAGGAAATGGTTCAGCCCCGGTCTCGGAGTTCTGCCGAGAACCGCTGGATTTCATAGAGGTTTATGATCAAAAAACACATGAAAAAGGGGAATTTGGCAAAGGCAAGGGTCCAGCATTCATGTTGAAATGCTCCAGTGTTCCCATGTAGCCATTTCTGCCATATGTTAACATCAATCTTGTGTTTTTGTTTACATGTCGTACTTACTAGCATATATGAACTACACTGAAGTTTCTGATATTCGAGAATTTGGGGCAAAATGAGCTTGCACAAAACGCTCGAGTATTGTTAGGGACTATGGGTTATTTACATA
>OMOV01002825.1:1139-12369 GCA_900312565.1 Beryx splendens
CCACCCAGATACACAATAATGCATTATAGTTCCAAGTGCAAGAGAAAATGTTTGAATTTTGAAACTCAGTGGTTTTCTCTATAAATTGTGCAGGTCCAGAACTAAATAACTGACAACTAGCCAACAAAGAAAGCGAGACATCTATTGGCAGCATGGGCCAAAAGCAGGTCGCCTTACAAATGTGTTTTGGATTTCATGTTAGTTTCTAGGAACTTCTGAAGAGGTTGAAGACACATGTCATGTGATAAGGGCATGAGAGGGAGGGACAAGACTGGAAAAACAAGTGAAGTGGAGCTTGAAGGTGGGGTTGAGAGGGGCAACCGGAGAAAAGGAGCCATTATTACAGTACTAGTGGGCCCACGTGAAGAGGAGAGAGCTCAAAAGAATGGAGGTGTGCTAACCTGACGTTCTGGGTGGGGTTCCATCTCTCTGAAGGCAGCTCTCCGCTCTGGGGGTCGTCCACCGGAGGGTGGAGTATGGAGATACACACATCTCCATTCTGAAACAGAGCAAACAAACTCCCGTCACTGTCAGACCATGATAGATTGGTTACCTTAAGGGAAAATTGAGTAACAAGGACACTAGTCTCATCATAACAAGATGTAGTCAGTCAATGTTCCTATATTGATTATTCCATAAGCCAGTCCAGGAGACTCGCACCCTGACTGTAATACTTTACCTCGTAGATGTTGGGGTGCCACATCTTGGTGAGGAAACGGAAGGCAGGTGGGGAGTACGGGTAGTCAATAGGGAACTTGATCCGGGCCTTGGACACAAAATACAGGTCAATAGTGTAACACATGTAAACACGTCGTACTGCAGAAGAAACAAAATGTCAGACAGCATTGTACACTGTTAGTGATTTCACTGTGTAGTCGTGTAAATGGTGCCCTTACCTTAAAATATCCCCCTTCATAATGAGTGTTGGGGGGTCCGAAAATAGCCACTTCCCAGTTGTACAGATCTGCCTCGTCTACCAGTGTTATTTTGAATCCCTCGACGGGCTCTTCTTGGAGACTCTTCATTTCGAGCATGAGTGCTTTCTGTGAACTGGCGACATGAGAAGGACCGTGTTGCGCCATGGCTAAGTAGGAAGCTTTAAAGATTATCTCGAGTCGACAGCTGACGAATTTGTTTACACGAACACAGCTAGCCTCGCCAACGTTAGCCAGCTGATCTGACAACACTAAAAAAAAAAAAAGCCTTCTTTGTTTTCAACGCTCGGAGACAATGAACAGGCCAAACCAGCCAAGCTGCGCACAAGTCAAACAAAGGTTTTGTTGAATTGCTCAACGGCCCGACTGATTATTTACCGAAGTTAATACTTAAAATCTGGTAAATTGACCAAACCATCGTGGCTGAGCAGCGCCTACAGCTCTAGTTCACCGACCTGGCACGACAGCCGCGGATAAGCCGTAAATCTAACGCTAGCTGCTGGCTAATGTAAGCTAAGAGCTCCCTGGTCGGCCAGCTGAACCCGACACTGCGTGAGGCTTTCCTAACGCGCCGTTTCTCCCACCCAAATGCAGGGTAACCAAGAGATACACGGAGACTATCGGTCTGAAATGTTATCATACAAAATGTCTAACCGCGGTCGACAGAAATGCACTTGATATCTGCCTAACAGGAGGCTACGAGTAAAGAAGAATGTTGCTGAAAGGAGTCCCCTCTCCCCTCAAAACAGGCAAAGGAGCCTAATACCATCTGGGACTTGTAGTCCGTTGTTCCTATATAAACAAGATTATTTTCCCGTCAAAGCTACAAGGAGGCTACATAACGCCATGTAAAAGTAGTTTTAGTATACCATGAAATATCACTAAGTGAAATAGCTTGAGGTATCATCCTTACCTTTCTAAATATTTAATTGGAGCTGAATTTAGAGAACTACATTCGCCAGTTGTCTGACATCAAGTCAACACGAATGTTGTTTGTGTTTCTGAAAAACATTTTCACGGTCAGATTATTTAAACACAGTGGCACGTCTTTATACATTTCATTTAATTTTGTACATGTAACGTGATACAAATCGCACAAATCTAAAAAAAGATAGAAAGCTATTTTTATATGTTATTTCCCTTCCCCCTATCGCCGTGACGCCATCAACCTGCGCCATAAGTCGTGGTAAGCCCCTTTAAGGTGGTTTTCCATTCGCCTGAGTAATAATTCCGAACTCGAGGAAACCAACGCAATGTTCTGAATAAGAATAGTTGTTTTAGGGTTTGAGGTACAGTTTGGTATCATTTGACAATTGTTTTAGCAAATCCATATCAAGATTGAGTATTGTGAAATCAGTTAATATTTTCAAACGTGAACTGTTAGCTCCTATTTACGCGACGGAGCGCAAACCGGACCCAATAATAAGGAAAGTTCGCCATGGCCTCAAAAAAGCGTCGTCGATCTCGGTCTAGATCCCCAAGCCGGAACCGAGAGCCAATGAACCGGACCAGGCCGAGCAGATCACGGTCTCCGGAGGAGAGGAAAGGTCGCAGTCGGTCTGCGGATACGAAGCGAAGCGCCCGGAGACGTGGACGGTCCGGCAGCGGAGACTCCAGCAGCAGCGGTGGCTCTGCTGGCCGACATCGGCCTCAACACAGAGACCATCCCGGCTCCAGGAGCGACCCGGAGAGACGAGGGGAACACCGTCCCAGGACCAGATCAAGGGATCCATCCAGGTGGCTAACTAATAATATCGCTGTCAGCTTCTAGGTGTTAGTTTGTCCTAGGCACTAACTAAACTGCTAGCAGGTGGGGCTGGCAACAAGTCAGTATTATCGTTCATCGTCCTTCAGTGGAATCATATCGCGATGATATGGTGATTTTTGGATATCATGATACAATTCTGCTGTCTAAATTGATAACAACCAAATTTTATTTAAAACATCAATGGGATGAACGTTGATTTATTTAACATGTGATTTTGCGTACATGAGCCATATCGTTATATATTATGACAAAAATCCTTATGATTGTTGTGATACAGCACTAGCAGGAAGAGCTCAATCAGTTAAAATGCAACTCACTGTCTTTGTTTCAGTTCTGATTCAGATGATCCTAAACTGGGGAGGAGGAAGGAAAATGAGAGCCGGAGAGAAGCTCCAGGAGAGAGGAGGAGAGGAAGGTCTCCGTCCCCTTCTGAGTCCCGCGGAGGGAGCAGCGACAGAGAGAGGAGGAGACGGAGGAGTCCCGACAGAGGGAGTCCCATCAGAGACAGAGACAGACAGAGGAGGGAGAGGTGGAGGAGCAGCAGCAGAGACGGGCAGAGACAGGGAGACGGGGACAGAAGCCGAGACAGAAGGCAGGGGAGTGAGGACAGGGAGCGAGAGAGGAGGGAGAGAAGCAGTGGGAGGGGCGAGGGAAACAGAAGGAGGCCTCTCTCCGCTTCACCCGACTCCTCTGACAGCTCGGGCTCTGAGCGCGACAGCCGCGGAGGCTCGCCGGGCGGGAAAGGGTCCGGGCGCGTAGACAAGGAGGAGAAGAAGAAGCAGAAAGAAATGCTGAAAGCTCTGGAGACCCCCGAGGAGAAGAGGGCCAGAAGATTGGCCAAGAAAGAGGCCAAGGAGAGGAAGAAGAGAGAGAAGATGGGCTGGAGTGAGGAGTACATGGGCTACACCAACGCAGACAACCCCTTTGGTGACAACAACTTGTTAGGCACGTTCAAGTGGCAGAAGGTGAGTGGGAGAGCAGCTTGCAATTGCCTTTGATGCACTTTTTATTTTTGCAGGCATTTGTGTCTGTATCCAATCCAACACTCTTGGTTTTGTGTGTGTGTGTGTGTGTGCTCAGGCGTTGGACAAGAAAGGCATCGGCCATCTTGGAGAGAAAGACCTCAAAGACAGGAACAAACGCATTCAGGAGGAGAATCGCAGAGAGCTGCAGAAGGTAAGACATGGGGTATTTTTCTTGGTTGGTTGGTATTACTGTATGGCTCTACAAGTGCATCAGGCCAAGCTACGGTTAGTGTGCATCAGTATAATGTGCAATGAGGAACAGACTTTCTTTACTCCCTGTAGTATTTGTGGCTGAAAAATTCTGTAAAGCATTTATTTTTTGCTTCTTATTATCACTGTTTATTAAAACTGTGCCTGCAGATTCCTTTTGTGCCTGCTCATGCTTAAGAGGTCAAAACTCCAGCAACACTTGTAGTATATAGAACAACTCTACTGTTTAGACCAACGCATTTTGGCTTGTGGCCTTCATCAGGGTCATCATGAAGCACATTACCAACAACATTTAAATAGGGTAATAGAAAAAATTCAAAAAGGTAAAAAATAAATAAATAAAAGACAACCAATCATATACAACCACACACATATCAGCCAAAGGGATATCTACAAAGATGGGTTGGGTATATGGTCATGTGGCTTCAGGGCAATCGTAGTCCCAGACTGGCAGAGAGGTAAGGGGAGTGTCCAGTAAGGGGCATGGGTGACATCATATTGAGTCATAAACTGGAGAAGAGGAGAAGAGGCCTTAACCCAAAATGTGCCTATTTGAAGTGGCCTGCCTAAAAAACACTTTAATCTAAAAAACCTTTTAGAGTGCTATATATAGAAAGAGTAACAAGATACATCATAAAAGCTCATATTAATCACAATTAGCTCAAAATACATCATAAATGCTCATACTTGAAATATTTGATTAAGAGCCCACTGTAAACATACTAAATCATACCTAATGTGTGTGTAGGTGAAACAGCTGCGTCTGGAGAGGGAGCGAGAGAAGGCCATGAGAGAGACGGAGCTGGAGATGCTTCAGAGAGAGAAGGAGGCGGAGCATTTCAAGACCTGGGCTGAACAGGAAGACAACTTCCATCTGCATCAGGCCAAACTACGGTTAGTGTGCAACAACCGATATTGTCCTCTTGGTGGCAGCTTCCCCCCTCCTTTTTTTTCCATGTAGTGTTTTAAACCATTTGTGAGCACAATTCCTGTTTGCATCCCTACTTGCTAGGCTCCTACACTAATTCTTTTAACATATGCATTGTCTTACAAACCTTGTGTGTTTTGTGTCTAGGTCTAAGATTCGTATCCGTGACGGCCGTGCCAAGCCCATAGACCTGCTGGCTAAGTACATCAGTGCAGAAGATGACGATCTAGCTGTCGAGATGCACGAACCTTACACCTTCCTCAACGGGCTTACAGTCACTGACATGGATGACCTGCTGGAGGACATTAAGGTGTGTGTGTGTGTGTTGTAAAAGGAGGGAGGCGGGGTAATGTAATCATTGACGGAGATTTTAGTATTGTAATCTGACTGTTGGACTGTGTGTTCCCATGCCAAAAAAGATTCTGGCCTCTTTCACCTGTAAAATGTCCAGTAAAAGTAACCTCAGGGAAAAATTTGTCCTGACCAGACTGACATCCCTGAGATTGTTAGTGAATATTGTGCCATTTTCTTTGGGAAAGGACCATTTGCTCAAATTGCACTTGAGATCCGCGCCCACCTCAAACTGCGATCAGACCCAAAGTCTCAGCTCTGGTCCTGCTGCGACTCGTCTTCACTCTTGCAGCCATGCTATATTGTTATTGTTCGAAAACGTCACCGACAGCTGGAGTTACATTTGGTACACTTTTGGTGGTGGCAATGCATGAACGGAGCAGACTGGTTGCAGAGATCTCTTGCCCCATGCAAACTGGACATTAACATTATAGATATCCCGTCTGAGTAGGGCTTATGCACTGTGTGTTGTTGCACTATTAGGTGTATATGGAGTTGGAGCAAGGGAAGAACGTGGACTTCTGGAGAGACATGACCACCATCACTGAGGACGAGATCAGTAAACTCAGAAAACTGGAGGCCTCAGGGAAAGGACCAGGTACCCAGAAGCATCTTTTTCTCATGTGTTGTATCAGCCTAGTTCCTTATTCTGGTTGCATTTGTCTCTTGATGAAATCTAACAGGACCTTCTCTTACATCTGCATCTGTACTAATCTGATTCATCAATTGTTTGTTTTTCTCCCGCCATCTCTTTGACCCTCAGGTGATCGTCGCGAGGGCATCAACACGTCGGTGAGCACCGATGTCCAGATGGTGTTCAAAGGAAAGACATACAGCCAGCTGCAGGCGCTGCACCTGAACATCGAGACCAAGATACGGGCCGGAGGATCCAACCTCGATATCGGCTACTGGGAGAGTCTGCTGCAGCAAGTCAGGGTCTACATGGCAAGAGCCAGGTACGCATGTGGGAACCCTCACTGTGTCACTGCTGTGTAGTCAGCTAGTCAAATAAAAACGGACGTGACTGCTGATCACTTTCTTGACAGTTGTTTTGTCAGTGTTCAGCAGAATGTGTGTTTGTGTATCGGCTGTATTTTTTGGCTGCATTTTTGTTGGCACGTCATTTAGCAAGATCTATATCTCAGCACTGTTCAGGACTCGTCTAAACTGAGGCTGAAGTTTCTCACTCTAACTAGAAGTTTCTAACTTGCTATGCAACGCTAGCTGACTATTATGCCCCTAGCTGATTATTAGTGAAACAAATATACAGAAAATTTAAAATAGGTTACCACCTCAACATATTGTGTAGGCTGTTTCAACCCTTGCCTCTACTGGCACTGCCAGCGCAGCTTGAGTGAACAAAGACGGCTTGATTGTGCGTCACATCACAGGTGCAATGAATTATTGTCATTGTAGCTCACTAGCACACTTTCAGTGTTTCCCAGCATTACGTCTTTGTTTCTGGAAAACTGCCTCAACCAGAAATGCCAGATTAGCACATTGCAGCACACAAAATAAATATACACGGTTGGCTGTCTGTTAATGTGGGCAGGCCACCCAAATATAAGCAATATATGGGTAATTAAAAAAATTGTGATGACATAAATCTCTCTGTGTGTTAGGTTGAGAGAGAGACATCAGGACGTGCTGCGTCAGAAGCTGTTCAAGCTGAAACAGGAACAAGGAGTGGAGAGTGAGCCTCTGTTCCCCATCATCAAAGAGGAGCCGGAGGAGGAGGAAGCTGAGTAAGTTCACTGCAAGCACACACTACACACATCCTCAACGGGAGACACGGGGACCTACCTGGTGGCTCAGTCTGTTGTTCATATTTGCAGATGACATATGACGGTTTCAAATCCAGCTCACACTATTCTGCTGTCAGATCTCGTTTTCATGTTTCTCTTCAGTGTGTGTGTATTATAAAGCACTAATGCAAATGCTTGAGGATGGATTGGCTGCTCTCTATATGAAAATGCAAACACACATGCTTCTTGCAACAGGACCGAGAAAGCGGGAGAGGCCGCTGCAGAAGAACCCGGCCCGTCCTCTTCCTCCCCCACAACCAACAAGAACAAAGAAACAGGAGAGGAGCAGGATGAGGAAGAGGGCCCGACCACATCTACGGCGGGACAGGCAAAGCAAGATGACGATGCAGAAGAAAAGGGTAGCGAGAAGGACGAGGAGGAGAAGGGAGAGGTGGTGGAGGCGGTGCTGACGGAGGAGGATCTGATACAGCAGAGCCAGGCGGAGTACGACTCCGGCCGCTACAGTCCCACGCTGCTCACGTCCTCCGAGCTGCCGCTGGACACGCACACCATCACTCCAGAAGAGGACACACACAGGCTGCACCTGGCACGCAGACAGCTGCAGGTCACCGGTATGAGACCACACACACACACACACACACACACACACGCAAGCAAAAATATGCCCCCAAAAAGTACTCCCGTTTACCTTTCATCCTGTTTATTGTTCGCCTGTTGTCAGTATTCACACATGAATGTGACTACTGTCCCCCGTGGGCCACCATAGGTGACTGATTGGAGCCCATGACCGCGCCCTTCTTTCCAGTGCGTTCTGGGCCAGAAAAATAGAGCCGTTTTTGATCAGAAAACAACCGAGCACACAACAGAAGATGTTGGCAACACCCAGCTAGCAGTAGGAGAAAATATCGGTCAATAAAAGATAAAACAATCAATATTGTAAAAAGTGGAAGATGGACTGGCTGGATACAAAGAGAGGGTTAACGGCACCATCGTCTACTGTGAGGTCTCCAGCAGTGGGAGAGAAGTAAAAAAAAATCTTAGCTGTAATTGAGTGTTGAATCAATATGTGATTCAAATCTACTTCATAGTTCAATAAAATTGTCCACTAAAAGACCCAATATGCCCCTAAAATTACATCAAGGGGGGCAAAACAATGGCATCTGAAACGAATTTCTGATCTGCCCGCAGAACTGTATTAATGTCACCGTTGCTTTGTCCATCTCTGACATCCTCTCTCACTCTGTTATCAGGTGATGCCAGTGAGAGCGCAGAAGACGCCTTTGTACGTCGCGCCAAAGAGGGCATGGGCAACGACGAGGCCCAGTTCAGCGTGGAGCTTCCCATCACAGGGAAGATGTACCTGTGGGCCGACAAATACCGGCCCAGGAAGCCCCGCTTCTTCAACAGGGTCCACACGGGCTTCGAGTGGAACAAGTACAACCAGACGCATTACGACTTCGACAACCCTCCGCCCAAGATTGTCCAGGGTTACAAGTTCAACATCTTCTACCCGGACCTGATCAACAAGCGCTCCACCCCGCAGTACTTCCTGGAGCCCAGTCCCGACAACAAGGACTTCGGGATTCTGCGGTTCCACGCCGGCCCTCCGTACGAGGACATTGCCTTCAAGATCGTAAACCGTGAGTGGGAGTATTCCCACCGCCACGGCTTCCGCTGTCAGTTCGCTAACGGGATCTTCCAGCTGTGGTTCCACTTCAAGAGGTACCGCTACAGGAGATAGTCTGTGGACCTGACACCGCCGTAATGGACCAACACCCCAGTTACTGGGGTTTACCATAGATCAGGAGTACTTTGTAATACAGTCAATGTGTTTTGTTGCATTATTTTACAGCTACTCTTATGCCAAAGAGCAGCTTTTAAATTTGTTAAAGCTACAACCCACTGTACTGTTGTTTTGAAAAAGTAATTTGTATTGTAGTGTGAAAATTACACATTAAAGATGTTTCCTTTTCCCCCTGCTGTGGTTTTTGACTGTTTTCAGGCTGCCACTGGGTGGTAGAATGGTCCAGATGGTTTTCTAATTTGCACTGAAATTCATCCATTTCAAGTAGCACATCAAATAAGGTGCCGGGCTATTCCAGCAATGGTAGATTTAGAGTAGAGCCCGCACACTAGGAACTTCATTCATACACCTTTTGTTTTAATCATGGAGTTCCTAGAACTCTACTCTTTATCAATCTGAAATTTAGTCAATCTTCATATCCTCAAATACAGAACTGTTGTAAAGTCTAAAGATGATTCATATAGGTAACTTCCACATCCATGCATCCCACATTCTTGGCGAGTCTAATCTTGCCAAAAACTATTCACCCTGTCTGCTCTATTTGCAGACTACTGAATCACCACAAGGATCAAGTAAAAAAAAAAAGTTTTAATACATAAAATCTTTGCTGCTATCTTCAAAACTGCTGCAATGTGTTAGAAATAAAAGGAGGGCTCCATTTCAATTCCATGTGAAAATCAAAACAACTTACAATTCTTTCAATCTAAAATAGTATTTCACTGATTGGTGGGAAACAGTCATCCACTTATTTTCAAAATATATACATCATTGTAAAAAATGCAAAGTAAAAAAATTCAAGTGTCCATTGTACTTGTACAAAAATCCGAACTACATCGTCTTTTGGTATATTCAGTCTCTCAAAACAAAGTTTCAACTAGTTGGAATATTGTCTTTTCAGAATCCAACTCACTGAAAGTCCAACACAGGTTGAGCGAGCAAGAAGAGTTTTCCTTTTACTCCCTCAAAAATCACAGTTGAGCAAATCAATCCAGTAGTTTTGCCTAGAAGCAATTGTTTTGGCACATTCCCATTCTTACGTCAGACTTAAACAGCAAACTGTAAATATGACAATATATTTGGGATTTTCAAATTTCTGACTCGTCATCAATATACTGCAGGGATGGTAAGGCAACGGTCTCCTCCTCTGCAGCGCTGAACACTACCGTCCCACCGGTGTGGTTGTTGTTACTGCTGCCGTTGTCTGCTCCAGGCACCAGGAGCTTCGCCTCTGCCGACCCAGGCCTCAGTGCATCTTGGTGGGTCACACTGGAGC
The DNA here is from genome assembly GCA_900312565.1 of Beryx splendens. Lineage (NCBI taxonomy): Eukaryota > Metazoa > Chordata > Actinopteri > Beryciformes > Berycidae > Beryx > Beryx splendens. The sequence continues at coordinate 11,200 of OMOV01002825.1, forward strand.
TGTGACCCCCCTGCTCCGATGGCTCCTGGGTCTCCCCTTGTCTCGCTCTGCTCTTGTCCCCGCACCTCCAGGGCAGAGGCAGGTGGCCTTTGTAAAAGTTCCAGGCCAGAAGGGCAGCAAGAAGAACCACCAGGAGCCCCACTGCAGCTTGCAGTCCAGCCACAGACGGGCCTTCTCTCTGGGCCTCGAGTAGGGTTTGCCCCAACCCCCTGCTGGAGCCTGAGGCTACGCTGACCTGGTACTCCGCCACAGTGGTGGTGTACTTGCCGCTGTTGGAGTGCTCCACAGACAGGCAGCGGTAGCGACCGGCGTCTGAGGTCAAGGCGTTGAAGATAAGCAGTCCGTCTCGTAGGAGCTGAAGGCGAGTGGAGGGGAGCAGTGGGGCAGCGTCCTGCTGCCAGCTCGTCTTTGCCAGGTTGGACGGTGGGGGGCAATCAAGCTTCACGTTGCAACCCAGCCCAATGGACATATTCACAGGCTTCACAGGCTCTGAAACCAAACAGAGATCCAAGATTTGTTGACATGTGTAATCATCTTTGCAACACCCTACTGTTCGACCTTATACAGCTGTGGTTCTGTATAGCTCAATGGGTAGAGAATGGTGCAAACACTGCCAGAGTTAGGGGTTCACTTTCACCGGGAACCATCCATGCTAAAAATGTATGCACTGATGCTTTGGGTAAAAGTGTGCTCTAACTGGCATACGGTATGTTAAACTCACCAGAATCTGGGCAGAGAGAGGCAAGCCCTTGCTTCACACTCTGGATTAGTTCTCTGGGGTAGAAGATACAACAATTAAACCTGGGTTTGGATATTGCAGACAATCAACACTACTCGCTCTACACATGTGGATAGCTGCCTACCTCTGTGCATCAGAAACAGCAACACATTTAGCGGTAGTTTTGTCCCAGCCACAGTACGGGTCTCTGGCAAGAACACAGTCCATACAGGATAAAGACCTTCCGCAGTTGGCCAGTGGCATCTGCACTGCTCCATACTCTGAACCTGCGTACAGCTGGCCCTGTACACATCAGATCCAACACACACACACACACACACACACACACACACACACACACATGCCGTAATAGACCCATGAATGAGCTCACACATACATCCATTCATGTAATCTACCGTACGGAAAACGTGCAAATCCACATTTAATGGACC
>OMOV01002912.1:1371-15778 GCA_900312565.1 Beryx splendens
GGCAGGAAGGGCCGGCGCCAGCGATCGCGGCTGCCCACCACCTGCCAGAAGCGTGTGCCCTTGAGTAGAAAGATGGCATTGTGGGTGTAGGAGAAGTAGGCAGCGTCGATATTGCCATCTGGATGGTCTCCACTCGCCACCGGAGGGAAAACATCCCTGATTTTTTTGGGGAAGCCTCTTGCCAAGCTGTTGGCTTCCACATCAAATGCATACACCTGTTGGAACAGATGCTTAGAAAAGTCACGTTTACAGAAAAATGATCAATTCAAGTCTCGCTCTCTAACAAATCGCCTACAAAGTCTAGCGAGTGCTCAGATGGAATACATTCCCCCATAATGCTGAGCAATTAATTCTCTCAGATACATTTAACATTAGAAAGGCCAAGTCAACATCAACTGACTGCTGCATTCATAATGTCCCACCATGACTTTTCTAAGATCCACTTTTCTGTACAAACCCATATTGTTAGATTCCCGCAAGGAAATAGTAGTTACAATTACATTTACCCCATTCAGATGGTGGGTTTGTGGCCTTCTCTTAGACCTCAAAAATCCACTGGCCTTTCTAGTGTTAGCAATCTGTTTCTATGCATCGGCCCTGTTATCCTGTGTCAAAGAGAAGAGAAGGATTCTTACATGAGTGTTTTTGAAGAAGTAGATGTGTGCGTCCCTCCTGTCATAAAGAGCTGTGTCAATGGGACTGGGCACTCCTGGGAAACCTTCAGAGATGAGCTTAGGGTACTGGTGTCCCTCTGGGTCCTGTCTGAACGCCTGGTCATTCTCATTATCATACCTCCAGAACTGCGTACCTGTCCACAAATAGAGCCATTTTATGAAAGTTAGTACCCTTTTGAATTAGATATTTGTGTATATATTTGCGTTTGTACTATTATTTCTGATTACCCTTGAAAAAGTAGACCGCGTCTCTTTTCCTGGACCACACATGCACATATGCATCCACCCCATTCATAGGAATTCCACGCCAGCCAATCTGCAAGGCAACTGGATCTCCAAAACGTGTTCGGTTGTTCCTGTTCTCATAGAGCCAGTACCAGCCATCTCTCAGGAAGTAGGTGTTAAAGCGGATCACCACCTCGCCATAGGGCGTCCTCTCCTTCCTGATCCAGTCGAACACGGTGTTGAACCGACCCTTACAGCCCCCTGGTGTCCAACACAAGCACAGTCAAGATCCAGAGGGAAGACAAATTGGACATGTTTCTGTGTGTGTGTGTGTGTGTGTGTGTGTGTGTGTGTCTGTGCCAGTGTGTGTATGTGTCCACTAGATGGTGCTTTACACATGTACCATAAAGGTGCTGTATGGCTTTCCTGTCCATCCAGTCCATCTCAAAGCCAGCCTCCTGGGGCAGATAGCTGGGCTGCATGATGGAGCCGGGTCTGTAGATGTGGGGGAGGCCCAGCACATGGCCGATCTCATGAACTGCCACCTAGCAGATAAAAGTGTTTTTACAATCAAGCTGTAACTGAACCTATGAGGAATTTTGCAATTCATTATACCATCTGAGGATCCCTTTAATGCTTACTTTGAGAAGGCTAATCCCACTGCCGGCGTTGGGTGCAGTGAAATGCTCATCATCATCAAAGTGAATGTCTCCCAGGAACCACGCGTGGGCGAATTCACGACCAGTGCCATCAAACCTCTGGTTGCATCCCAGGTGTCTCCCTGTGTGGCGCGCAGAGATAACAAAGAGCTTCTCTGTTAATTTGAATAAAACCACATGGACATGCAGCATCGTATGTCAGTCGACACAAGGTCCCAGCATAAGTAGTGAAAACATGAAATCATTCAGCTGTTCTTCAATAAAGACAGACAAAGCTTTCCTGTTCGAAACCAGCACATGCCAGTTGTAACAGGGAACCCTGATGAAGGCTATCACAACTGAAATATGTTGGTTTTTCACAATAAAGCTTTGTCTCTTCGTCTATTGTTCTCCAAGACTGGCTGGATGATTTCATTTTTTTCATTTCACTGTGATTAATGTACATTGGCAGAGCTGCAAGGCTGCGACAGATTTTTTTCCACTTAAGTATGAGTTGTAAAATGTGGATTGAGTAATTAAAGTGAGTGAGTGAGTGAGTGAGTGAGTGAATGGCCACATAAAACACTGTACTTTACAAGCCCATATTAAGTTTTAAAATCTTACTTTTCTTCAATGAGAAAATCTGCCACCAGGGTGAGATAATTTTACTGTTTCACTTGTTTCATTATAAATCAATTTGAAACAAGTGACATTATCTTAAAGTGGAGTAATAAGGCTTCATTTAAGGTTTTTCCTCTTTTATTTAACAAAATCCTTAAATCAAGTCAAATAGTCCCAATGCATTAACAGATTTTTTCACTGGGAGAAAAAATTGTTAAGACTTAATGGAAGATTAAATCTCTTCTTAACATTTTTTTTTTTGTTTCAGATATGTTGTACCAGACCTACCCGTCCCAAAGCCAAGCCTGATGTCAATATCCTCCAGTGGGGAACGAGTGTCCTCCACAAACTCCAGCGGAGACACCTCACTCCACATCCTGAAGGCCAGCCTGAAGATGTACCTCTGCTCTTCCACAGACAGCTGGCTGCTGTAGCCTTCTCCTATCAGCCTCCACCTCAGCACCGTCTTGGAGAAGGCCATGTAACCCCATTCGCTCAGATCTCGCCGCTGCCTGCTTTTGGACACAAGCGTGGCGAGATGACGTTTCCTACGCCGCACCACACGGCTCTGCGGCCTGTTCACGCTGCCGTTTGCCACTTGACTGCCCGTGTTGTTAACGTGCGAGCCGTTTGGAGAGGCGGCATCCAAACTGTGATCAAACATGTAGAAGTCTTCTGTGTAATTCATGCCGGTGCCATTGGAAATGCCTGCACTGTCTGTGTTGTTAAAATTGAATATGTTGTCATCTTCAGAGGAGTTAGCGGTACCAAAAGAAGTGTCACTAATTACATTACTCTCTGTGTTGTTACTGACAGTCTCATTAAAGGTTGCACTGGGAGTGTTTTCAGCATCTGAGGTACTACTGTTTGATACGGTGTTCTCAAGTGCTGCAGGGGTCTTGGGTTCTGTCTCCTTGTCAGGGACTCCACATCTTGGCTTGTTCATAGCCACCTTGGTGGCATCATCAAACACGCCGGTGACAGGCAGGCCCGACACCTTCTGAAACTCTCTGAGCGCTGTAATAAAGACTTGGCTCTGAGAAGAACTGCTGCGCTCATCTTGATCACCGCCTTTAGCGTCCCTTGAATGAGACACAGAGGCCCCCTCCTGAATGCTGACTTGGAGGTCTTCTCCTATGAAGTCATCATTAAAGAAAGTGTCTGGATCTTCAAACTGGATCTCCTCCCAGTTCACTGACTGGATGAAGCCATATCTAGAGAGAAATAACTGAACAAGACATGGCTTCAATTAGATTTAGTGTCAAATCTGTAATAAAATGTAGGCTTTTTCAAACTACTAATATAGTAAGTAATAGGAAAAAAGGAATAAACATTTTACCTCTGCTGTGTATTTGTCTGTTATAAGCCCAGCTTGGTGAGAGGAAGGGATTTGCACATCAGAATGATCCCGACTGTGGAAAAGTTTCTCTGCATCAGCTGAGCTAATGCTCGTCCAAAATAGGAAAATTATCAGCTGGATAAAAGTCAGCATCGTGGCGTTGGTTTACTCCTGAGACTATGTCCAAGTGAGATTGTGGCGAGCAGGAGGCCACATGGCTTTATAGGCAAATCCTGAGTGTCTCCACGCCCCTCTCAAGGTGCGACTCTCTGGAGGTAGCCCACTTTCCTCAGCCTGGTGTGAAAGGTAAACCTCTCTCGCTGTCTTTACTGTCTACAATTGCTGAAATTGGCTGAATTGTGTGGATGTGTTATAAACGCTCTGCTGGCTATGAATGGATGCTTGTTGACTTATGGAGAGAGGTGAGGGCCTTCACTTTCATCTGGACAATAACAGAGGTTTAGGACAGTCATGACCCCTGCCAACACCTGTTTTAAACAGACCGCATGCATCATCAAATCTTTATAACTGATTGTTTTACAAAGAATAAACACTGACCAAGCCTTCCATATCAACTCACTAGTTGAAATTTATTTCCAAAAATAAATTATACATCAGCTTTCTCAAACAAGATCAGCATAAATAGGCCAACAAATGGCTTCATATTCACTTTCATTCCATGTCAAATACAAGCAAAGCCAAAGCAATAAGATATTTCCACAAAGGAAAGCATACTTGCAGTGTACACAAAAAGGTGACAAAGACCAGGAAATTAAAACTCTCAGACAAATGACAGTACATACAGATAGTGCAGAATATACAAAGAGAAAAGAGACAGCGGATGGGCTGAAGAGCTGAGGCGGATGTTGGGTTACTGTAGAGCCTTGGCTATCGCCGCAGCCAGGTGTTCAGCTGTTGGCTTTTCTGCAGTAGCGCTGACACACAGGCCTTCTGCTGTCATGGCCTCTTCTGTGGTGGGGCCTATGGCTGCAAACTGGAGACACAAAAAGGTACAAGTGACTCTTAGAGGCACTGAGAACCTGATAAGTCGAGTTTTCCGTTTGTGAGGCTCTGAGGAAGTTTTACCTTTATCTGAGTCAGCTGTTCACCTGACAGCCGCCGTACCACTTCTAGGCAAAACTTCACCCCCGATGGACTGAAGAAAGCTATGCTGGCTGGAATGCCCTACGAATGCACACAGACATGAGTAGACTGCTGCTATATTGGGAAAATGAACGCACTCTCTACAAAGTAGAAATGTGGTATTTACCTGCTCTGTGAAATAGTTCTTTAGGTTTTTCTCCAGATCCGGATGTTCAGCCGTTTGATAGACAGTCAGCGTCTCCAGAGGCACTCCTGGAAACAAAGAAACGGATCCCCGCAACGATAAAGGTAGCACAATTACTATTTTTTAATTAGCATTAACCCAGTGGGAATTTTGTCACCTTGAATTTTAATCGTCAGGCACAACAGAGGGAAATGCTTACCATTTTCCCTCAGAGCCGTGGGCAAGACTTCTCTTTTGATCGAGCCACAGGGGAAGAAAAGCGGTAAAATATTTGTGTCCTCGCCTGTGATGAGAATTGAGTTATGAGGTCTTATTAGTTATAAGGTCAATAACAGACTTTGTATTCATCAAAACTGTATTTGGGAACGTAAAGTCACATCGTACGTTGAATGATAAGACGTGAGAGAACCTCTGCTGTCCCGGTGTCCTCGCCCAGAGGATTCAGACCCAGATTCTGCACTGTACAGAATAAAGCACGATGCATAAACAAGACATGTATGGTCACATCATGTCATGACAGAGCAATCATTTTTGTAACATAGTGTACAACATTTACACTAATAACTAATTTTGTGCAAGTAATAAATCAATAAGAGACTAATAGAGAAGTGGCAACAAAGAGGCCCAATTGTCACCCTGTACTGGAAGACAGAGGGTGAACACACACGCCAGGAGGGTGCTGCACCTGCTCACTCTGTAAAGACCTCATATGCTGACTGTGTATCACAGCAAACTGTCACTTGTGTACAGCCTATTTCCAGGTGACTGAGGACAGTAACATCACTTCACACACATCTGTGACCTCCAGGTGCCGGCCACACTCTCTACTGCAATTAGCATGAACACAGCAAAGGTCTGTGAGCAGCACAATGCACAGAAAACTATTTTAGAAACAACTTTAAGAGAGACTGTGTAAGAGACATTATGTAGGAAATGTTTTCAAATGTGACTCACCTAGTGCTGCAGTTGCCTTCCCAACCACATAGATGGACTTGGTGTTCCATTTGTCTTTTACGGAGCTGTTCCATTCTGAATAAATAATTTAAAAACATAACATTTAGTCAAAATAGAGTCTGTCAGCACAAAGAGCTCCACTGTTTCAACTTCCAGTCAGTAGTCAAGAAATGCAGCACACAGAATTGATAGATATTTAACATGTGCTAAGGCCATATTTCCCCCCCACTGTGGTTCATTTGTATCCTCTCACCTTCCCTTCTCTCCTCTGCTTCTAAACACAGCTTCACAGCCTCCACTGCTCTTGGACTGGTAAAAATGAGACCTCCGTGTTTGTCTGGCTGGAAAAGCTGAAATGAGAGGATATCTGAAATAACTGAAACTACATACACCTGACCAATTATCCATGATATAAATATTCAGGCCTATTTAATAGTGTAGAAACAGAATTTACCTTATCTGACAAGGTGTTCAACGAGACAAACTTAAACGACAGCACAGGAATTAGAGTTGCTTTGTGTCCATGTGACGCCAACTCCTGTGGAGTCAATGTGACAAACTCAAACTCCATGCATGTTTGAACTGAGTGCTAGTAGATACAGTGGGATACGGGGAAAGAGCCTCTACCTTGATGTAAGGATCAGGTCCAGAATCTCCATCTCTTGGCTCCTTCAGAAGCAGCACATGCATCTTGATAAAGGTCTTAAAACACTGGAGGAATAAAATAAGAGTTGAACAGAACAGAACCAGACTAAGCAGACCAGACCAGAGTATGAATGCCACTGTCAAGAATACAGTCAGGGATTCAAATGTGTAAATGCACTGAGGACAGAGGGTGTGAATGCACATCAAGCTAAACTACACCCTACAACTGTCATATGCAGCCTGCTGATAACAATGCTGTTGAGTCATGAATATTCTTTGTCTAAGTAATGATAATTTAATCCCAATCCCCACTGCGATAGCTAGGTGACCAAATAGGGAGCAGGAGAAGTACATTTTACTGACTGAAAACATATGTAAAGCTTGGTTAATGGCGTATTGTTGCTAAGTGTTATTGTTTACAGTAGAAATGGAAGTGACAGCTAGGCAAAGGAGCTGCAGCATTTCCCCTATTTGCTGCCCTCTCTAAATAAAACCTGCCCACAAAACTCAACAGTGCTAATCGATTTATTGATCCTACTCGCCACATGCAATGCTAAAATCGACTAAATATGACCGATAAAGACAAAATATTGCACATAAATACTGTACCTTGAGCTGCTCCTACAGCTGGGTGCATGGCGAATGCAGCTACGCCCATGAAGGGGAGATATATTACTAAAATTTTACTAGCCTGACATAAAGTCAAATGCATGAACTTTATTCACAAATACTGCCAAAATTATTATACGTATAATAATTCTATCTCATTCAAATAGCTATTTTACGTCAAGTCGGTCCTTTTTGTACAGTCTAAATGAATGCACCCCCCTTTATCGAAATGGTTTATTCCGTTTGTCGCCAGCAGACAAGCCGACATCATGGCTCCCGAGGTCACTGCAGTCGTCTACATGTGGAGCCGTAATGGCCGCTACAGTATTTCAGTTTCTCCGCGTGCAGGGACTGAACTGTAAGTCTTGCCCCGCCCCCTCGGTTAACACGCGTGGTTAGTGTTTGCAGCATGGCGTCTTCAGCTAAGAAACGAGCGCTGGGTTTGCATGAAAACCCCGAGGAAAGCGACAACAGCTCCGATGAGAACCTGGAGCACGACGAAGATTCTGGGGAGGAGGACAGCGACGAGGAGATTAACGAAGTAAGAGACCCAATATTGTTTCCTTGTATGCATGGCGTCGCTAGCTAGAGCTAGCTGGCTAGCTAGCCCAGCTGTCAAGCTAATGTTAGAACCAGCTAACCATTTATTAACGTGACATCAGAAACTCTATTTACTGTTATTATTGGGTTGGGTTGACTGTTACTGCTGTTAACGATGCTTGTTTTACTCTATCGCCATCAGGAGATCATCGTGGACTTTGAAGCCCACACCATTTCACACAACGACTTCAATGGGGTCAAGAAACTTCTACAACAGGTTTGGGACATTACTGATGTTTTGTAGCCAAATGATCCAAGACGTTATATTATTTCAGTCTTGTAGGCATGCTGTTTAATAGCTGGTCACTCATTACCTCACTTGTGTTTTGTTCGGATGCAGCTCTTCCTGAAGGCCCATGTAAACACATCAGAGATGACAGACATCATCATTCAACAGAATCATATCGGGAGCGTCATCAGGGTGAGCTACTTATAGCACTCCACTGCTGACTTTGTGTTCGATCTAGTCTCCTGATTACAGGTGACTTTCCAGTGGTGCCAGTTTGATCACTTATCCAGCTGTCCCTTCATTTTGCTCCAGCAAGCAGAGGTGCCGGAGGACAGTGACGACGACGACAACACGGATGAAGTGTTTGGTTTCATCAGTATGCTGAACCTCACAGAGAGAAAGGTAGCAGCCCTAACACACACACACACACACACCAACCTCTGTCTAATCAGCTATCAGTCAGTAGGGTCTGGAACGTATGAAATGAATACTTGTCAGACTAACTTGTTTTGTCATTGTGTGTGTGTCACTGATGCTGTTGGCAGGGTGTCCAGTGTGTGGAGGAGGTGAAGGAGCTGATCTTGGACCAGTGTGAGAATAGCTGTCCCCACAGCGTGACCGAACAGCTAGAGCAGATCCTCAGCGACACCAGCAAGCCCGTAGGCTTACTGCTGAGTGAGCGCTTCATCAACGTACCTCCACAGATCGCCCTGCCACTACACAAGCAGCTCCAGTGAGTCCTCTGTCCTGTACTCCTAAGCCCCCTGCAGTGTTTCCCTTACAGGAAAAGTCCACCCTAAAACACTTTAACACCGTTACAAACAGCTAGAGGCAATGCGTCTTACACATCTGGGCCAAACGTAGATGATGTGACGTTATGTCAGGATATTTCCACTGCAGCTTGTATGGAACTGAATAGCAGACGATGATTCAGCGATCTAAAATATCAACTTTAAATGTCAGGTTTTCTGATCAAAGAGCAAGGGCTTCTTTCTGGACTCACCATTTTGCACCAACGTTGGACAGTCATATGATACAGGGAGAAATCCATTGTAGCAGAGGCAGAGATATGAATTCCTCCATCGACATGAGCCTCAGTGGACCATAATGCAACGCAGCCATAAGACCATGTTTCACTCTGGACCCTGTTTTAGCCCAGGAAGTAGACCGGTTCCCAGTGTCAGTTATACTTTGGCCGGGATCACATTTAACACGTGGGATCTGTTGTTCTCCAATGGACCTTCATTCATTTCAAATGAGAGAATCTGTTGTTACGGCACCATTGTGCTTACTTGTGCGTTGATGATGCATTCGTGAACTATATTAGAAATTTTGCCATATTTTTTATTAGCTCTCTGTAAAGTTTTCATGATTTCGTCAGAGTGAAAATGTCTGTTTTATCAGTACATTCAGTAACCATGTCTACTTTGAGCCACAGCAGGATCCTCGGTATAACTGTGCATATAGTTTGCAGTAACAGAAACGTGTTATAGATTTAGCGTGATAACGTTATGAAGCTGTGTTTGTTGTTAGTGGGGCCACAGAAAAGGCTACAGAGCGTTTTATTTTCACCTTTTCTGTGGCAGTGAGCGAAGGTTTTCAGGTGGTTACCACTGGTGAATGAAAGCAAAGGAACAGTGCCACCCGGGGGCTACACTGTCTCTGAGGCTATAAGCCTCTCAAATGACCGGACTTCTATAGGATGCTCTACCCCTTTTGTGTGAACTGCACTATTGCAAACTGCACCATTGCATCCTGGGAGTGGCACTGCGGATGAACCCTTCTAATCAGGGCGATGAGTGTGAATTGCATTTGCCTCAGTTCCCTGTCTGAACTGGTTTGTTTCGACTCTTGCGCTAATTATTGCTTGTAGCTCTGTTGACTGAAATTGATAGTTGACTTGATTGTGCTATAAAAAGTTAGATGAGTTAATTATGAAAACGCATCTTAAGATGTTTGCATAGAAGAATATGAAACGCCCTCGGTCATGGTCAGAAGTAAAGCAGTCTCTCAGTGTGCAGAAAGATAAACTGATTGTTATTCTGTTTTCCAGGGAGGAAATCGCAGAAGCTCAGAGGACGAATAAGCCCAGTGGGAAGTGTCACTACTGCCTGATGATCAGCAAGACCTGTAAAGAGGCAACCAAGAGCATCCCGGCCAGAGGAGGAGCTCCCAAGGACGAGCTGATGTTCGTCAACGCAGAGGAGGAGTTCTTCTATGAGGTGTGGTCATGTGGAAAAGCGTAAATCCGGCAAAGACTGTAATGTTAAGGGAGTGACGGGATATACAGGGAGCTACAGAGGTATTTGGACAGTGACATACTGGACGGTTTAGTTGTATATCACTTTAGATGTGAAATGACCATGTTAAAAATAATTGTACTACTTTAGTTTGTCATCTGATAATTCAGAAAATAGCCTGAAAGTAAAACAAACATATCCAAAGTAGTGCCGATCTAAAACATTTGTCACTGTCCAAAATACGAGGAGTCAATTTATGGGCATAAGTGTGTCATTGTTTTGCCCACAGCTCCAGTGACATCTATAATATTCTTTTCCTTCAGAATTCATGTTACTTGCTTTTAATTCAGTTTTTCCAGAGCCTCTGAACAATCCTCTGTCTCCTCTCTGCAGCAAGCCACCGTGAAGTTCCACTACTCCGTCCAGGAAGAGGCGGACTCCTGTCTGAGCGGCAGGTGGTCGTTCGACGACGTGCCCATGAAGCCGCTCAGGACGGTGATGCTGATCCCAGCGGACAGAATGTCTGCCATCATGGACAAACTCAAAGAATACCTCAGTGTGTGAACCTCCGAATAAATTCAGTCCTTGTGCACACGCTCTCGAGACCAGTGGATTCGTGGAAATGGTTCAGTACACGCAGAAGACTCAGAGAAATGGTTTAGGGTTCTGTCATTAGTTGCAGTAATACGGTTATAATATACGAAAATCATGTATAAGCTGTGTGTGGCAATGGTTTCCTACGTCAGTGGTTTTTAAGATGCTTTTGCTCCGGTTTTTAAAAATTCATTCATTCATCGGTTTATAAAGATTCACCTCAGACTCGATTTGAAAGAAAATCACCTGAGACCCTGTTAATACTGCAAAAGAAATATATTTACAATCAGGGTAAATCATCCGAACATGAATTTGTCAAAACAACATTAAATAGTCATGTTTTCTGCACAAAGAAATTTCTATATAACAAGGTTATAAAACAAGACAATTAAACATAACATTTCATTTTGTGTCTCCTGTGATTACATGTGATTAAACAGACCAGGCTAATAGAGATGAGTCAGGAGGATCCAGTCTCGGAGCAGGTGCAGGAGGGTTGGAGGGGCATTTGTCTGTTAAGCCAATTACTGAAGAGTAAGGCACTGAAGGGGCCACCGCAGAGTCTCCGCATTCAAATATTCCTGTTTCCAGAGATGGTGAAATCTGTATTTAATATCGTCTCCCATGTCCAGCCGTACTGCATGAACAGGGATAAATGGAAAAAGTGGCAGTAGCCTGGGTATATTTTCAGGTTCAGATTTTTTTCATATTCAAATCCAGATAAAACCGTCCTGGGCTATAGGATTATAAATTCTTAGAGAGTGGTGTTCCCCTTCAAGTAGCACAGTACAGAGAAGCAAACCTATGAAGGGTCTAGGCTTCTGAGGGGTTCAGTACAGATCAATGGCACCATCCAACCCTGCTCCTCAACTGACCCAATCCAAAAAGCAGCAAGGGAATCAAGTAGAAAAACAATGTTAAGTGGTTCCATGTGAACTTCTCCAGTGATAACACTTCAGCAGAATAAAACGGCCATTGCTAGGAAAGTTAACATTTTGTGGGTTTACACTGTGTGGAGCAGCGCCGGCTTTTTCTTAATGTCACTGGGAGAATTTACTAGCTTTGGCAGTAGTTGCTTTTCAAAAATTTGTTCAGGACTAAGAATGAAGTAGTGATCCATAAGTACTTACACTAGAAATATGAATGGAGGACATTTCTAACAAGGCGTTTCTACTGAAGGATTTGTGCTGTGTGATTTGGGCTACTGGTGATTGGTAAATGCATGGCACATTTGCATAATTTGACAATGGTTCGCTTTCTAGAGCTTGTATCATGTCAACTGAAGACAACCTCCTTCAGTCTCAATCCAGCTTCTCACGATACAACGGACATCAGCCTGAAGCAAGCGTGACACCAGCACCTCCAAACTGATCGTTGCCATCTTTTCCAATCTGCATCTACCTTGCTCTGTCCACGTTTGAATGCTTTGGTCCTGTTCTTCCCCCGTTCAATGAACAGCGCAACATCCCTCATTCTCCAGACCAGCCTCTCTGCTGCTCATTAAAGTGGAACGATCCAAACAGCCCATATGATGCCAGCACTTCCCAAAAGGACAGCATCGAGAGACTAGAAGAGACAAACACACGAGCCAACTTGAACTTTTTCAGAAGCTAGCCTTCACAGAAAAGGGCTAAACGGCACACGGTTTCATTTTCTGAGTCTACACCTCTTTTCCCGCAACACCATGGAATGATCTGACCTTGGTTTGCTCGTTACATCTTGCAACATGTCAACACGTCAGACAGCATCCACCTCAAAAGTCTTATCACCGACCCAAAAGGGCAGCATGTGATGGAGACGACCCACTATACTGGAATCCTCAGAACCTCCCAAGGTCACTGCTGCCCAGTCACACATCTGACCCTCTTCACTCGGTGTGTTGTGTCATGACAGTGTAGCTGTGGTAAACCCTAAACTCTCTACACATGACTATCTACACCAAAAAAGCTTACAGCCATGTAGTAAATTGACGCTAGAGTCTCTGGTTTGCACTACATAATAAACAGGCTAGTTATGAACACTGTACAAGCACATCCACTTGGCAATAGATAAAAGCCCAGAGCTTCATATTCATGACACCGGTTCATTGAATCACACATCTGTCGTAAGATGGCACAGCCTCAGCACAGTCTTTGTTGGCATCGCTGCTGATTGTCGGGGCCCTCTGTTTCTTGTCTTTGCAGTTTCTCGAGCCGTCTTGGTCCAAGATGTTCTGCAGTATGTCTTTGCTCTCACTAGGGGGCAGATTGTAGAAGAAGTACTGTGGTGCCATTTGAATGAACCTAGGAAGACAAAACAGACATTTTTTTTAGATTTAGAAAAGATAAAATACAAGTAACAGTACAATTAATACTTAACTATTTGTTTGACAAAAACACCCCACAGCAGATTCTAAATCGACTTTATTTATTTTTTTAAATTAAGAGGATAAAAACAAAACAAATTTAACGTGTTGCCACATTGCCCAGTCTTGAAACAACAAAAACATGTTTATGTTTTTATCAAAGCAACACCAGACAACATAAACCCTGTGAACTCAACTGTAATCTGCCGGCTCGGTTGGCACATCTGAAAGTGAGATTTAAAAAGGGGGTTTAGAACCCAGACTCACACTTGAGGGGAAATGTCCGAGACGGTTCTCATGCAGTTGTTCTCTGACAGGGTGTACTCATGGAAAACAACCCACTCCGGCAGACCCAGCTGGTGAGACTTGGTCCCGTAGCTGGAGAACGGGTGCACCTGGGCCACGTGCTTGTGTGTCAGCATGAAGTAATTCCCTGATCCGTCCACGTCTCGGGCGATCTGCAAATAGGGAAGTACAACAGTGAGCTGGCAGGAGAATCTCTGTAACAGAGGCTATGAATGGCATCATCTATGGCGTTCACCGACTTCCACATACCTGCATAAAGAACCCAGCCAGCAGCGCTTTTTTGATGTTGTGGGTGTTGGTCTTGGTTCCAAAGGCGGGTTCAGAGACGGGAAGCTCAATCCTGTTCAGGATGTCAGTCAGCTCTGACCTGATGGCATCAGCTGTCTTCAGGGCCATGTGATCCAGGAAATAGTCCCGGCACCACTTGTCAGCACTGAAGTCTGGGAAAATAACACACATATAATAAAGCAGTGTTCTGGTCGAGCTCAGGTGCGCCTTGACATTTTGCACTGAATGAAAAAAAAAAAAGCAATGAATATTACATAACTTTATTGAAGTTCAAACATAAGCTTCTGGCCACATAGAGCACATTTCCTTAGCGTCCCTAGGGTTATCTGAAGTCTACACAAAAAGATGGAAGCTGGAAGAGTTCCACGAGTCAGCATTTAATTAAAGAAAAATGTTTTAATGAGCAGTTTCCTTTGATTTAATTTTTAATTCATGACCACAAAATATCTAGTTTTAACTGGAAGGAAGAAACGCATGATGGTTTACAAATTATTAATGCATGGGTAGCATGATTTACTTTAACTTTCCAAGCTTTGACATTTCACCAGCAAAAAATGGCAAGCATCAAAAGACATCATGGGCCCAGGAGCTAAATGATTGAAATGCCTTTTTTTTAGGGTTAGGGTTTCCTGCAATACAATCTTGTCCAGTATCTCTTATTATGTTTTCCCTACTGGTATGATGATACTAAGTTATATGTAATAAATAATGTAAAGGCTTCATTTGCAAACAGACAGAGTCACTGCAGTCAGAATGCATCGGGGTGGGTGTGTCAAACTATAGCAGGTTTGATACCATTTCAGTGGCACGCCG
>OMOV01002928.1:1715-21319 GCA_900312565.1 Beryx splendens
TTTTTTTGGGACTGTTTTCGGCTTGAACTATGTTCCGGCCCTCAGGCGAATTTCAAGATTGACCATTGGCCCTCAGGTAAATTGAGTTTGAGACCCCTGCCTTAAAGGCTGCAATCATCAGTATCTAAGGCCTTCATTTCAGATAGCTCAACTAAAGACATTTCAAGACTTGTTAAGGACCTTCACCCACCCTCTTCTACCTCTTTCCCACTCTCTGATGCTCATGCATTAATAGAAGCTTCACTGCACAAACAAAAACAGAAGCAAACTCACTCTGCTGGCAGGTTTTCCTGGCTTCTTCACTGGATTGTAGTCTTCTTCCTCGGAGCCGGACGGCTTCCTCTTCCTCCCCCTGCCTTTACCTGCACAATGTTCACCAAAACATAAAAGGTCACCAAAAACACAGTTTACCGTCACAAGCATGTGGCGGGAAAACAAACAACAACAAAAAAATAAAACAGTATTCCGCATCCATAAGAGCCGGCAGTACCTTTAAGCGCTGGTGCCGGCTTCTTGGACCCAGTATCCGAGTCGGAGTCCCAGATGGACTTGTCTGGTTTCTTTGCTTTGGGTGCTGGTGGTTTCTTAGGTTTGGGAGCTGCATCGGAGGGCTTCTTGGCTGTTACAGTACACAAAGACAAACCTACCTATTAAAAAACTGCTTACACATTGTGCATTAAAAAAATATTATTAGAATTCATAGTAAGAACAAGTGAATTGGGTTGCATTACAAGCAGATTGTAAGCCCACTGGAAACATAAATAAACGTTTCTTACAACATAATCATCAAACATCAGACACTGACACCACGGACAGCCACGTTGTCCATGGGGTCAGTGTTGCGTTTGCCGTTAAGCTGCATTAGAGCTCCCTCTAGTGGAGGTGGTGAGGCATTACCTTTCTTTGCTGGCGATGGTTTGTCGAATGCAGAGCTGCTGGAGTAAGAGGAGAAGACCGGGCCGTTGTCGTCGTCGCTGTCAGACTTGGACCCATCTGCAAGACAAAGTCGGCCCACTGTTAACCCGCCGCCACCAGGCTGTCACTTCTCTCTAAACACATGGTTCCTCCATCTGGAGGGCTCTGACAAGTTGAACAGCTAGTAAAATCTGCAGGTTCTGCACGTCATCTACCGCTGGAAACTGAATGTATTAGAGGAGAGTGGTCTTTTCCATCTGCACATCTAGACACTTTCTGTACATTTGTATGGTCTTCTGCTAATGTAAATATCATGTACATTTCTAACATATCTATATGTCTCACTGTGTTCTGCTGCAGTTGCAGTTTTGCACACTCATGACGATGTAACTCATTACTTGATACTTTTTATTCACACATTGCTACTTAATGTTCTTTACACCTTCACACTGGGGGATGTGTTATGTTTAATACCCTGCATTTGCTCTATTCTTATATTGTTCGTTGCTAAATCCTATTATTTTGCTGCTGTAACAACCCAGTTTCCCTAACTCACCACTGTCATTGCTTTTTTCAGAGAAGGCCGACTTGGAGGAGAAGATGCTGGCCGACTCTTTCTTTTTAGCTGCTGGTGCGGACCTTCGGGCAAAGAATAGCAGGATGAGTAATGAAGCATTCACCATTCCACATACAACTTCAAAAATCCTCCACGTGTTCCAATGAGTTCCTGAACTGTAAGTCTTACGTGGTCGTCTGTTTGGGAGGAGAAAAGGCGTCCTCCTCGTCCTCCTCCTCCTCGTCATGGTCATTGTAGCGGTCCTTGGTCTCTGAGGCGGCGAAGTCGTCCTTGTAAGACCTCACCGGAGAGGAAGCCACGTCGTCGTCATCCGCCGCCGCCGTTCTCCTCTTCGTCGTCGTCCTCCTCCTCAGAGAAATCAAACGTGTATTTGGGCTTGGACGCTGAAAGACAAGACAGGAGCGCACAGTTTATTTTAAGTTAGTCTCTTGTCACATCACTTTTTTTTTTTTTTGGCTTTGAATTTCTATGCCCTGGAGAATAATCATTCCTATTGCGGATGGGTTGCATCAGACTGCAACCTCAGACTCATCCAGGCAACGGCAGCCAATCAGCCTCAGAAAATGTAGAGAGAGTTAGGACGTTACATTCCCCCCCCGGGAGGCAGGAGGACAGGGAGCTCAGTCTGCCAGTCACACTGTAACCAGATACCTAATGCTTTTTGATTGTGATACATCCTACTAGTCAACAATCCACGTTTCATTCACAACTTTCACCACAGCCATCTGCCTTCACTGTGTAAATCTCCAATCAAAACATCCCTCACAAATACATTCAACCAATAGCTTCACACATGGTAGCTATTTAAAAAGGCAAAACTACATTGGATATCTATTTAATATGAGTGAACTTTCTCTTTTTCCACTGTAACAAGTAACAACCTGAAGTGCCATAAGATCAGTTTAGCATGAAGGCGTGACAGTGGAAGAAGTTATATAAAAAAAGCTCCCACTTCTGTTATGTGGACCTGGTTTGGATTTGCTGAATCAGACGGTGCTCAAAGCGCCAGGATTCGTAAAATGTGCAAAGATAAGATTGGCTCGACCGGGGTGAATTCAGCAAACTTGCTTAATCGTCTCCAGAGGAAACACATTCTGTGGCTGGAAGCTCTTTTTGCTTGAACAGCCCCACCGTGCAAATCAAAAGCTGTCCCATTACAGCCGTGTCATAAAAAGGAAGTAAGAACATTAGTTTGGAACAAAGACAAGACATGGGCGGTATGGAGACAATTTAGCCAGTGCCATGGATATCATATGATTTGTTTTTTTATGTAGTTTTCCATTTCCCAAATAAAACTGAATCAAAACCCAGAGGAATGGGGATCATGACGCATATTGTAAATTGTGAAAATATTGTGATGTGTTGTCGGTATCTCCCAGCCCTACCTGATGCCCTCTGAGACTTGGTCTCTCTGGGGATGACGGGTTTGCTCTCCTCCATATCGTCATCTGATTTGGAGTCTTCGTCAGACCAGGGGTTTCGCTTCTTGACCTTCTTAGCAGAGGGAACTTTGGGTACGGGGGTTTTTCTCACTCGAGGAGTCCCTGCAACCGAGTTCAACACATTATCAGCCTTTTTCCTTATCCTCACTGCCATGCCATGCTGAGTGTATCAGTATGTAAGGGCTGAGGAGCTCCTGGTTGCTCAGTTATGGATTTTCTCACTGCACATCATACAGTTATTAACTATGTTTCCATCCAACTGTCAATTGAATTTACAGCAAACTTTTGAAATGTTGTAAAAGGTGGTTGAAGTGAATATATAGGCTTACTAACATATTATAGGCTATAGGCTTGTTAACATATGTTGGAAAAAACTTGTCGAGTTTTTCAAGAATTAGCATTGAGGAAGTTGTTCTTTGTCTTTCTCTTTGTGTCAGTTGATGTCAGCCATATTTCAGACTGTCCGAAGATGAAAACAAAGAAATACACTTACTATATACACTTAGGCTAATACACCAGCAAACAGTCATATAACCACAGACAGAGTCTTATAAAAGGGAGAAACAGCACTATGGCCTTTCTGGAAGGTTGTGGTGGACGGATATTTTACAATATTTGACAACATCCAAAGACACTTTTCAACAGCAATGAGACTGAACCATTCATCAGTATGATCGCGCCGACGCGTAATTTATATACAACAAGTGCATTTCCATCACTACTTATCACACGACACCAGACAACCATAAAAACTTGGCGTTTGGTCTCTCTAATTCAATACACTGTAAGTCAGATGAAAACAGCTGGATGGAGTCCCAGCTACTGACGGATCAGTGAGGCTCCGAGTGAAACACTAAAGCAAACGCTCTCGTCATGTTAGAAGAGACAACTCAAGGTTTCGGCTCAGGAAGGCAGTACTGACCGGGCTCTTTCTTCTCTTTCTTCACACGTGGAGCCTTGGGTTTGACTGCAGAGTTTTCCACTGCTCCTCCCTCCCCACCCAAACCGTCCTCATCGAACTCCAGCTTCATTGCCATGTCCGAGTCACCCTGAGAGCAAAACACACCTTGTGATTTAAGATCATTTTGTATTGATTCATCTCCAAAAGAGATGGAAATTATAGTTTGGTTTTCTGAGATTTAAAAAAAAGGGAAAAAGAAGAGTTACTACCTTCTTCTTTTTGGTGAGTTTCTTGGTGGCGTCGGATTTCATGGGCTGAGTCGGTGGCTCCACCCTGCGGCCAAACGGCGAGGGCAAGGTCTCCTCGAGGTGCAGCTTCTTCACCTTGGGTTTGCCCACCTTACCCTTCACCAGTTTGGTGGCCTTTCCTACACTCCGTTCTTCGCGCTCCACGGCTTCTACATTCTGACAAACAAAATACAGGAGTACATTAGTTAATAACTTCAACACTGAGTACTGTCTGTATGTGCATTTAGTTCATATATTTACAGGGCAGGAAGCCACTGTTAGCCTTTACTGATGCCCTGACAGCCGAAGTGTGTGACAGTCTCATCACAGAATCCAGTACTCAGCCACCTACAGGGCATGCTCAGTGGGAAAGAGGGCGACAAAGCTCGGGCTGAACGGATTAAATGGGCCATGAAAGATGACCTCTTAACCAGATATGCTGATCCTGAGGTGAGAACAGCCCTTGACATTTCATGCTTCATTGATCCCAGATTCAAAGGAAGTCTCTGACAACGTGCATGGCACTGTTCAAGCATGTGAACAGAAAGCACTCAGGCTGCACAACGGTGCTCCTCCCAACCCAGGTCGAGGTTAGTTACTGTGGCTGTGATGGTGAGAAGGAAAGTGAGGGCAGCAGCCCTCAGGGGAGAGTGGAGAGGGGACTGCATCTCCCTTCTCCACTGGTCAGTTCCAGGTCCGACCCTCTTACTGTGTGGAAAATGCACAGCACAGAAATGCCTCTCCTCTCTAGTGTGGCAAGAAAACACTTCTGCATTCAAGTAACAAGTGTTCCCTCTGAGAGCTGCAGCGGGCAGATCATGCCTCCTCATCACTCTAAACTGACTCCACAATGTTACAGTAATTCTGCACCCAGTTTGAGCTTCTCTCAGTCTACTGCGCAATTTTTAAAAATGCATGACAGCGGGTGTGAAGAGCAGGGGAGGAGTGTTCATGGACATGTGCATGCGCTGATAGGCTGGGATGGTAACTTTTTTTTTTTACCAAGGACAGTTGTCCTTGAACACAGCTGCATCTCCAACTGAACACCGGCTGCTCATTTCAACCACTGGAGGGTGTACTGAGCCCAGTTTAGTGAGATAAATATGACACCGGCATATTTGGGCTCAAGTATTGACAATATGACCGGCGTAAACACCAGTTTACATCTCTGAAAAAGTGTTTTAGTGTGTAGTTACTCTTTAACATGCTTATGTTTCTACACAACTTGTCAGTTAGTGCAGTACAGATGTTGATGTTCTGATGCTGCCAAGCTCTACTGACAGTCTGTTGCCTTGTTTGAGATTGTCAGGCAGCATAATTTATAACAAAATAGGAAGCTATATTGCTTCACCGCTCTTTGAGGAAGCTTGCTGTTATGACAAGAGTTCGTTTTAAGGAAACATGACTGAGTCGCACGGCCTTACCTTTTAGAGATTTTACCGTTACAAAGGAAAGTGATCTGAATGCACTGACGAGCTGTTCATAGACAGACAGCCAACTTCAATAAAAACGTTTTTGATATGAAGTATCAAACTTTATGCACCTGTGAGGACTTGAATATATCATGACGAATATTATAAATATAAGAATGTTTTGTTTGCTTTCTGATGTTTAATGAGTTTTAGAACAGTGCACCTAAAATGAGACTAGAACCTAAAATGCTCTGTTGAAGCATTTCAACACCTTTAATGCATCTTTTTTTTCTTTAAGTCTTTGAATGTTTAGGCCAATATAAAATTTCCTATTTAATAAAAAAAAAAAAAAAAATCATACACAAAACAGGAAGGTTATAGTGATATGAAAAGGTGATATTGTTGATATTGTTACACTGAACCTGTGAGGATAGGAGTTGACCCAGGGTGCCACATATCAGCTAGCACGAGTCTGTTCAGTTAAAGATAGTCTGCATGTCTGCTAACCCAGACACTCAATTTGAATCTCTATGCTGGGGAAACATCATCTGGAAATGTGACTGCTCTTTCCACATTCCCCCCATGTACCCACCTAACGAATCTATTCAATGAGATTCCTTTGAGCCTACTGTATGGCTAGGTTACCCTGACCTGTGATTCACAATCAGTATGGCTCTGTCCGATGTCTGCTACCCCTTGCAATTTGAATATTTATAGCTGGGGACCTTGTGAGCCAAGCGGCCTATCCCCAAAGCTTGAGAGCATGTCTGTATCTTTATTGTTCCGTGACATTTTAAAGATTTTTTCAGTTAATTTATTTTTCATAAAAATATGTTTCTTTTCCTGGAGAGCTGGAAGCGAGAGCAGTAAAAAATACTGGGTGAATAAACCGGCATGGTCCCCTAATAACATTGTTCCGGCCTGCACTGGTCAAGTTTGCAATTAAATGAAGACACTCAATGCAAACAAAGCGACACTTTCAGCTATATACTCAAGTTTTTAATTCCTTTATTTTTGAATGTGAATAAAAGCTAGTGAAGTAACTGCTCTCACATTTTTGTGTCTTTAAATGTTTCAAATAATGTGAATATTTCCTTTAGGTCAACACTGATAGAGGGTAGTGACCAGGATTACAGCACAGTTGTATACTGAGTGACACTGCAGCATGCTGTTTGCAAATTGATATTGTGCACTTGCCAGTCTGTTTGACATCTTTTAGCGTAGTACAGCAAACCTAAAACCAGTTTACCTTCCAGATCAGGATGAAAGAGATGGGTACAGCGACGTACCAACTGTGAACCGAGTCTCAGTAACCACCTCATTCACCCAAATCTGACAAGTAGGTCTGCAGCACTACATTAACACATGTTCTGCATAGAGTTACGCATGGATGAAGGAGCCAACATCTGCTTTTCTGGCAACATCCAAAATTATTAAAACTTAATTTCTTAGATTTGAAAGAAGTACAATTTCTAATATACTCTGGGGAAGCAAATACTGTCCCTCAAAAGTTTCTATTATCTGGACACCACCTACTTTATCTCAGTGGCACACCCATCAAGCGAGCAGCGCGTTCGATCGCGACCAGTGACACCCCCGTGAAAACGTACCATCACTCGGCTGATGTTTGTCCTCTTGGTTCAGTGGGAAGAAACTGTCTTGACCGCTAAACTTCAACGACTTACGAAGTACGTTGACAGCAAACCTGGGTCTACGTGTGGTTCACAGCTTTGGTGCTCCACCGCACACAGCCTTGCTCCCTCTGCCACCTCGTTTAATAAAAGTCCAGCCCAGATAAAAAATCATCGCCGCATAGGGACTCTCCGCAGGCATGCATGAACACTTGCCACACAGGTACCACCAGTTCTGCACTAGTCCTTGGCTTCTCTTTGCTGTAGCTGCTTGTCACTCGGGTTTATTTGTACTGGATCAAATTACTTCCTCAGTGGATTGAATCAAATTACTTACTCAGGCCGTACTAAAACACTTCTTCTTCACCCCGCAACAACAAGATTGATTCTGAGGTACGACATTGGCGAGTTTACCCTGCCATTGCACAGGTGGAGTCACAGGTGTCCTGGTGGCTCTGTTGGCTAAGGCGCGTACCATGTAACCGAGACACCCTGGATTCAAATCGGCCCTGAGACCTTTGTCTCATCCCCCTCTCTCTTCCCCCTTTCCTGTATCTCTCTACTGTCCAGTAAAGCAGCAATGCCATGAATCAAAATAATCTAAAGAATAGGTGAGGTTGGTCGCCCTACCTTAAGGAGCTGCTAAACCACCGAATAGAATTACATAAGTATTGGTTTCAATGGACAGTTTTCGGCTTTTCCACCCTGACAAGAAGTAAAGTATGAGGGAAACATTGAATTCTTGTAATTGTTTGTAATTTCTTGGGTATGAAAATGTTCAGGTTTGTCTTGAAAATCGGCACTAAATACCAGCTATTGGCAGCTTCAACACACACACTTCGCCATCAGCCATCAAAAACACACATCAATCGAATCTTAATGGAAACCTTTGGAGCAATAAGACTTCTTACAGACCAAAGCATCCCTAGTTAAGTGAGTGTGAAGTACTGATACAGCAATGAAAGACTAAGAATGAACTGGTTTCCCATGAGCACTTACATCCAGCTCCTCAATGAAGACTGCCAGGTCCTCCTTCCACAGATCCTCGGAGGATTTCTGCTGAAGATCGTTCAGCTCTGCTCTCTGCACATCAACACACATTCACTTTGTTAATGAATGCTGGTCAAATGCGAATCTTCTTGCACTATGAAATCTGAACTTGCGTCTAAAACAATGACAGAGCCGATGAGTACACAGTACCTTGTGGTCCCTCTGTTTAAGCAGGTCTTCCACCTTCTCCTTGGTCAGGCACCACAGAGGCATGTTGAGGATGTAGTTGAAGTTGGGCCCCGATGAGGAGCCGGAATCTATCGAGCTGTCGCTGTCATTGGCATCGCGGTCTTCTTCATCCTGAGCCTGTCAGACAAAGAAACACAATGAAATCATCCAATCACAGCACAGAAACTCATCCTCATCAAGAGCCACATGGTCATAGAGCTGATGGAACTGTACTAGGGTCAGACAGATGGATCATGCCAATATTGGCCATTTACTAAAAATGATTATGGGCCAGTCAGTGTCCTTCAGGACCAAATAAGATATGATGCAGTTTGATTGACTGAATATTTATCACAAAATTTGTCAATATTAATCTGGTTGTTATGGGAAGAATAAGTATGATGAGATATGTTTAGTCATCATTACTATTATTGTCATCCTGGTTTTCAGTGGAGAGTTTTAGTGTCCCATGATGGTCTAAATACTGTTTCAGAGGCTTTTCCACCCTGACATGGACAAAATTCTGGGGGAAACACTGAAATTCTTTGGATTGATTTTATTCTTTGAATTTTTTGTGCATAAAATTGGGCAAATTAAAAGATATTAAAGATATTGACTGAGCACAAAAACTCCAAAAATATCAGTCAAACTATTATACCAAACATTGTGGCCCCAGTCTATTTGTGTGTAAATGTTAATCTAGATGACGGATGTCTTTACCTTTTCCTGGGCCTTTGACCAGGCGGCCACTGGGTCTGACTCGAAGCCTTTCTGGACCAGCATCCGGATCAGTTCTCGCTTGGACTTGTTCTCTGTACAGAGGTTAGGTGTAGTCACCAGTTAATGCAACGTATCCATCTACTCACTGCTACATAAGAAGCTGATACTTAAGGCGATGCTTAAGTCTCTTCAGTATTCTTACCAATCGTGATCTTTCCTTCGATCTTCTCCAGGACGAAGCGAGCCTGGTTGGACAGTTTGGACGCCTCGGCTCCCAGGCTGCCCAGCAACCAATCCTTCCTCAGTTTGTAGTAGTGCAACCGGAGCTCGAAGAACTCCTTGAGAATGTCTTGGACTGAATCATACCTCTTCAGGCAACCCATGTGGTCAAACAACACCTAATAAAAAAGGTGAATGTTTAGATAATGGTTTAATAATCAGACAATTCAGGGTCAGTTTTTGTTTTTATTTGTTTTGTGTTTGTGTTGTATATTGTTTTTTATGGCATTTAAAAACGTATGCATGGTTGTATAGTGTATGGTTGTATTATGAAGTATACTCATATTATGTATGAGTATGAATGTATGGGTGCATGTGTGTATATAGATATGTATATTTTTATATTTTTATGATGAAAAATCATGTATAGATATATTTCCATTTTTATTAATGTAAATTCTGCTTCTATTCAGTTGTTAACTGTGAGCATGAATACTAATAAACTCAAATTCAACTACACACTATTTACAACTACACACAGAACCAAGGCAACAGTAAACATTTCGTCCACCACGAACGATGTATTCGCTCCCGGGCCAGATGGTGGGAGACCAATCCATTCCAATTTCAGAATGGGGAACAACAAAACACTTCCCATGTGTTACAAGTATTTACCATGGAGTTGCATGTGAGGCTGGACTGCAGCTTGAAGACTTTGTGGAGTCCAGCTGCCTCGGCCTGCGCTAGTTTTTCCTCAGACATGCGAACCACAAACTTGACGGTGGAATCGGTGTGGTATTCCTTATAGTCGTTGATGAGAGCCGGCGTTTTGTCTGTGCCCTGCAGCATGGGCTCCAGCACCGACTCCTTATAGGCCTAGACACAAGAGGGAAAGACCACAGTTATCCCCGATAAGAAGATGGTATACAAGCACCCAGAACATGAACACGGGGAGAACATGCAAATTCCACACAGAAAGGACCAGGAGCCAAGATCTGGACCCAGGACCTCTTTGCTCTGAGGCAACAGTGGGAACAACTGAGCCACCATGCCACCCAGCAAAATCTAAATCTCATCTTAAAACATGCAAATATAATCCATCATCAACTAGATTCCAAAAAGGAGCTGGGAGTGTGCAGCCAGTACCTGCGTCCATGTGCGAACTGGAAGCTCAGTGATCTCGATGGTGTTCTTGTCTATGACCAACACCTCCCCACTGACCAGGTACTGGTTTTGACCTAGTTCGTGGATCACCCCTTTGAAGTTTTTGTAGCTGGGAAGCTGTTTAGGGAAGGAATTGCAGAGGGAGAAAAAATTAGGAAATTAACCCCACATCCACACTGCAAGCAACACACCAGAAGTCACCAGAAGTCCATTCCCAGTTCTCTGCAACTTGTACTTTGACCTTCACCATCTACTGGTCCCCAAGTCGCACTGCGATGTTTAATCAAGTCAACAAGACCTAGATTACAAAAGGAAGTGGTTTCTTTTTCAAGTTCTGAAAGTCCGCATGAATCTTTACCATGGGCAGGGGGTCCTGGTGGTTGAGCAATCGGTTGATATTGTTGACAATCTCTCGGGGGTCATAGTTGGGGATTTTACAGGCCCAGCCCGTCCCAATGCCCTCAGCACCGTTCACCAGCACCATTGGAATGATGGGTATGTACCACTCAGGCTCCACCTTCTGGTTATCATCATACAGGAACTTGAGCAGGTTGGAATCCACCGCTGGGAATAGCAGCTTGGCTAGCGGACTGGGGGAATGAGAGAAGAAGTGTACAAGGATTTCCATTACCAACACAAGTTAGACCAGTATAATGGTTTGCCAATATTGGCCTTTTATTACATAAATCGGCAGGAAAATATCATCCACCTTCGATATGACGGATATGATGCAGTTTCATTACGTATTTATTGTATAATTGCAACATATTGATCAGATTCCACAGTATGCATGATTCTGTTATTCTTATTCATATCATCCTGAGTTTCAACGGAGTGTTAGTGTCCCACGCCGTTTCAGAGACTTCTCCACCCTGACAAGAATGATATTTTCAGGCAAACACAAAATTTGTCATTTAAAAAAAAAAGCAATTGGCATTGAGGCCGTCACATTTAAAAACACTGAATATTGGCATAAACAACTGCAGCTGGAATGCAACTGGCAG
This sequence comes from Beryx splendens, assembly GCA_900312565.1. NCBI lineage: Eukaryota > Metazoa > Chordata > Actinopteri > Beryciformes > Berycidae > Beryx > Beryx splendens. The sequence continues at coordinate 13,206 of OMOV01002928.1, forward strand.
TTCCAATCTAAAAACATTCAAAAAACCCTATCGTTCAAATCCTATTTCAACCCCCGCATAGTTAAACAACACAAATCTACCCCACTACCAATAACTGCATCAAACAAATACTGGTCTCGCTTGGCCAGACCCTTCTCACCAGTGCTGTACCAGCGCGGGGAAAGGTCTGGCAGAACCCGTTATGGCTACTTGTCCGAAGCGGTGCTTTAAGGATAAAAAATGTGATTTGAGTTTTTTGCTCATTGTTTACGTTTTGCATTCTTTTAATGTGAATTCTGACAGTTTTTATAGACATGTGCCATGATTTAAAGATAACTTTAACTCAGTTTTGCATATCCCTGTTAGGGATGGAGATAAGTGAAGCCCAAGAAAGTTTTTTTAGCCACATGTGGCTTTGCAGAATGCTATGTTGGGGACAGATGGGGATGAAAAGAGCCACACAGAAAGTAGAAAGGGAGGAACCTTCTGTCCAAAACTGGTGGAGGCCTTTCCAACAGCCAAATTCCTGCAAGTCGACTAAGCAAATACTAGTACATGTTTTTCTATGGTCTATGTAGACCAGATGTAAACAAAAGAATCAAACTATTTTTCCATCATTGCCTTACCTGAGCATGGTGAAGATGTAACGAGGGCTGGCAGCATCCTTGCCTCCATTGATGCGAGTACCGAACTGACCCAGTGGCTGCAGGATGTTCACGTTATTACTGCCCACAAAGTTCTGGGCCAAGTTCACGATGGTCATCATGAGGGCTTGCTAGTTGGACAAAACAAACACAGGCAATTTGGACAACTTTACCACTTTAAGCAATGCAATGTTTTGGTCAGTGGCAAGTAGAATGCAAAATCTGTGCTACACCTCTACAGGCCAGCTAGCTAGGTTGGCAGCTTGCCATCATTAAAAAAGGCTTATAAAACTGCTACTTCCACTCCTCAGTTCTGATTGGCTGAGTCAAAATAGCCAATAAACACACACATTTAACTGCATAACAATTAATTCACATCTTAATGCACTAACCCAAAAACACCACTCATACCACCACTTATGTGTTGCTTAAACACATTTAGCATCTGCTCGAAGACTGTATTAGCAGAAGAATAACATTTTATGAGTATTGATTAATGTCCTGAAAAATAACTCTAAATCACAGCCTGTCTTGGTTTATTGCATAATACTGTAGTCAATAAAACACTGACAGGTGTTTTATTGACTACAGTATTAAAGCCAACAAAGTACAAAGTCAGTACAAAGCCAACAAAACAGAGATGCATATCAAGAGCAAACGAGGAAGTAGCTTCAGGATTCTTTATTTTATCTACCTAGCTTTCCTGCTAACTATGTATGTTCCCCATTGTTATGATTGCTCTTAACACACTGTCACATGTCTGGAAGGCTGCACAATGAAGGAGTTGGATATGGAAAGGTGTGATGCATAGCATTGTACCTCTCCATGATGGTAGGCAGACATCTCTGCCACTGAACCAGCCAGCTGAGCCACTTTCACCTCCCTCTTGTCGTTCCTCTTCATGCAGGTGAACAGCACCTTCCTCTGGCCTGGCTTCATGCCTGGAAGAACAAACAACATCAGAAGGGACCACACGTCAGAAGGGCTGAATGAAAACAATCAATACCCTACACATCAGCATTTTTTTTTGGTTAGAACTGATTCTGCAAGTCCTGATATTGATACTTGTAACCCCGGTTGTCAGCTGATTGGGTGCATTTTCTGATACAAAGGAGCGACAGGAACTCCATAAAAGTAACATTATATTCGAGTTTTGCCTTTCAGTATTAAAATTCTGTGGTAATATGAACAATTTACACACACACACACCACAAGTTAGCTCAATTCACTACAGCACACAGACGCCTGCACTATACCTTCAATTTGCCGAATAAAGAGGAATGGAAATATCAAAATCACTTTGTTTGTTTTGTCCCCTAATCTAGATCAATAACGCACATTATATAGCACAACACTAAAAGAAACACTGTATGGTTTGTATCAGCGCAAAGGTCAGTTATATATACCATACATGATTGGATACTGTGTGACGTATCATATAGTATCCCATAGTATTAAAATGGAATGGTATCATGAGATGCTTGAAAGCATTCAGCCTTACATCTCAGGTTCAGAGAGAGGGCTTCAGTGAGAGCTCAACAAATACCAACAAAGCTCAGAGCCTCTTCATTTACGTATTCAAACTTCAAAACAGCAGAACAAACAGTTCACTGAGAGGCGTCCCGGGAGTTGGTGTACGAACCGTCGACCAAGGATGGAATGGATCTCTCGTTGTCAGAGTTGGAAAAGAGGATCAGCTCTTTGTTGATGAAGTCGTTGTAGGAGAGGTGCCTTGCTTGGGTCCCGTACAGGTATTGCTGGAAGATGAAAAATCCAATAAAAAAATTAAAAAAAGAAAAAACAATGAGAGACAAGCAGTATAACGTTTTATCAGGGCGGACTCTGATCAGTTTCAGCATGGGAGAAAAGCCTGCATTTGAAATCAGCAACAAACAGCAGAGTCTTTTACAAAATGTCAACAAATCTAAGTTGACTGGTCTTTCAGTCCGTCATTTGCACTTCAAGCAGATATCTGGGGAGAACCGCACGAATCATCAAATACCAGCTAATCAAAGAATACGATGCTCAATTGAACAGTTTGTGATGTTCATTCCAAAGAATTCCCATAGTGGGAGCAACACTCACATCAAAACCAAAACATCTCAACACAAACATCTTTACTTTCTTCTCATCATTGCCTCACACTCGCAGATTTTCTCTCTCTCAGTAAAGCCACAAACCTCTGGCAGGCCATGCATCCTCCTCTGGCGTCTGTCCTCCATGAAGTTAGTCAGCCACTCCTTCCTGTCGTCGGTCTTCTTCTTACTGAAGGCCTGGAGCACAACAAAAAAACAAAACACTGCTGCTCAACCTCTACTTACTCATTTGGGCTCTAATATACTTAGGACATCCAGCTGGGTTACATTAAAACTAGGATTTGGCTGATGTGAGTTTTTGAAGGCCATTAAAGACACAAAAACTCCCCACTGAAACCAAAGATAATTAGAAAAATAATCATGCATACTTGTATGGAATCCAATCAAATCCTTGCATTAGAATCAATTCATGTTAAGGGTTTCCCATAGACAACCAGTGTAATGTTGATCAATTATACAATAAATCTGTAATCAAACAGACTGCAGTCTATCCATCATATAGGAGGTGGATTGGCAATATCCGATTTTTAGCCAATATCAGCCTCACCCTAGTTACAACAGACCATCTTACATCACTGGAAAATCAAATTGAATAGGTGTTCAATGCATTGGTGTCAATGTTGATGTCAATGTTTCCATTAACATGAGTTTGCTGATTTTAATGTCCCAGGTTTTTGTTTGGCTGTGTTTGTCCCTGGGAAAATTTGGATTATTAGATTGCTGCATTGAGCTACCTAAATCTACAAGCAGCTATGTTTAACAATCACGTGAAAAAAATGTTGACATTTCCAGGCCTTTTCCAGACGTTTTTAGATATTTTGTTCTGTACATGAAATCAGTCCTAAAGTACACGATTCTTCAGGCACCCTGCCATCAGATAACAGTACAGAGCTAGTTTCAAACTCACCAGAGTGATGGCAGCATCGTCTTCTGCACCGCTGTATCTGAACATGATCCGGTGCCGTTCCATGTCAGCAAAGTACTCCTTTGCTTCTTTGCTTGTACTTGTACCCAAACCTAGAACACAAATTTAGAACTATTTACTGAAACAAACATTTTTCCAACAACAGCAGCACGAGCCCTCTTTTGAGTTTGGGTGGTTGAATATATCTGATTAACAAACCTTTGTAGTACTTTATATGCCAGGTTTTGTAGTTCTCTGTATGTTTCTTCCACTCGTCAAACTCTGGAATGCTGTAGAAGGCCAGCTCCTGCTTGTTCTTGTTCACCTACAGATACAAAATCAGCACCAGTGAGGTCCAGATTTACCAAGATGGCGCTTTTGAACCTCAAATTATCGCGCCACAGATTTTGCGCAGCGAAACGCTGTTACCGCTGGCCTATTCATAAACATCTTTATTAGTGACTGCACAATCAAAACAAGTACAAGCCTACTTTGGGCATGTTGGTGATATAGCAGTCCATGCAACAATGGAAATAAATGTCTTTGACATATGCAATCAGGTGTATTGGTAGGTAAATGTGTGAGTGTGTGTGTATTTGTCTGCCTTACTTTGACAATGGGTGTGATAAACTCCTCTAGGAATGTATGTTTCAGCAGAGACGGCCAGTTGTGGTGGAAGAAGTTGATCAGCAGACCTTTGATATGGGAGCCATCTTGATCCTGGGAGAAGACCAGAATGCAAAAAACGTCATCACTTCACTTGGCCAAATAGCAATAAATGAAAACAAAGTTATGAAGCTGTAGGTCACCTGATCGGTCATGATCATGATCTTGCCATAGCGCAGGGACCTCAGTGACTCTGGGTCTTCGTAGCTCTTCTTATATTGGAGGCCAACGATTTTGATGATGTTGTTAATCTCAGCGTTCTCCATGATCTGTTGACAAAAAGGGGAATGTTAGACGGCAGATAGAAAATACGAAGTGAGCGTATTATTTATTTAGGAATTTAGGTTAGTTAGCCTCTACCACCTTGACTGACTTGGGAAGACACTAGTAACTTCACTAACATCCGATGACGTACCTGCTTGTGGGTTGCCTCTCGTACATTTAGGATCTTGCCTCTTAGTGGAAACACTCCATAGCGATCTCGTCCTATGACTCCCAGCCCGGAGACAGCCAGAGACTTGGCCGAGTCTCCCTCAGTGAGGATGAGAGTGCATTCAGAGGAGTGTTTGCCACCTAGGACACACACACAAGTTAAAGACAAATGTTATCAGTGTGTAAAGCTGTATAGTGTGTTAGTCTTCAAGTCAGCTCAGAGTTATTGCTCTGAGCCAATGGATCAGTTTACAGAGTGGCTGTGTAAAACCACTGCGGTAAAGCTTTACTTAAAAGTGCACTGTGATGCATTACAAGCCCACAAGCAGTGTTTATTATATCATGCACTGATCATAATTATCATGCACTCACAATGTGCTTACATTGTAAGTAAGTTATTTGTATGGCATCTTTCAGGACATTACAGCCACAAAGTGCTTCACATAAAGAAACAAGGATGGACACACAACAGATGATGCCTTGTAATTCCCTATGAGCACCATTTCAAGAGTTACTAACTTCACAAATTAATAAATAACTAATAAAATGTTCCATAAAACCCCCCTCGCATCAACATCAACACTTATGATTTTGTTTAAGGGGCAACCCTGCATATATCCACTGACATACAATCATAGAAACCACAAATCACCGTAGCAAGTTCTTCTCAAAGCCTTACTTATTAATAAATAAGCACATTGTTACCGCACCAGCATCATTGGCGTCATCTAGCTTGGGGATGCCTTTGATCTTGCTGTGCTTCACAGATGAACACTTTTTATTCAGCTGAGTCTGAGCCTTGAACTTCACCCAGTTGAGTATACTCTCAACGATCCCGCAGTTGGTCGCCTGTGGGTCATAGAAGAGACAAACTCTTGATGATAGATGCTTAATTGTTCTACTTGACAAGAGAAGAAATGAAACGAAAACAGATTACAGACAACATGAAACGTCCTTACCGCCCTGATGAACTTCTCGGAGAAAAGGCACTTGGACCCAAAGCTCTTGGTCTGGAGAGTCATGTTCTCCTTGGTCTGGGAGTCAAAGGTGGGATTCTCAATCAGCGCATTCACAAACACCCAGATGTGGTTCTTGACCTGAAGCAGAAATGAGAGGAAGGCGATTCAGTGAGATGAAGGTGATTCAACTTGCGACACACAATCTGCAATACAACTACCACAGTAACCAGAAAAGTTTTACATGTTGCACAGGTCATTTGCCACGTTACCTGGAAGGGTTTGACGGAGACTCCTGCCTTGTTCTTCTTCTTCACCACCTCAATGAGTTTGGACACTATCTGGTCCACCACATAGTCAATGTGTCTGCCACCCTGAAACAAACACACCCTCGGTGTTAGAAGTCCCCATCCATGTTCCCAACTTGAGTAAAGACTAGACCAGAGATGCACCGATACCAATTTCTCAGAAAACCAAGTACTTCATGAGGTACATCGGCTGATACAAGAACCAACCAAAGTACTACTCAATGTAGTCATTCAGGGACAAGTGCATCAATTGCGCTTATTTAGTAATTTGATCTAGTTATGCTCTGACCATTGTATAACAATCCTCAATCAAAAATGTAATTATAATGATAAATGAATAGAAAATAGGCTACATGACAGGCTAGAGGATGTACAATAACTTCTCTTTTCTTTTTTTTTAATTGGTCAAGCAGTTTACTAATGGACCCTCAAAAACAGAGAGAACATCATCATCATCACCCCTCTCTCTCTCCGACTCTTTACTGTCTTTCTCAACTGTGAACTCTCCAATAAAGGAAAAAAACAGTATGGTTATCTAGACAGCTTTGTTTCCCAGTACGCGGGAGATGGATCAACGTTCGTCAGATACTACTGGTGCACCTCTCATATCGACTGTTGCCGCTGATGTTCACTCTGTTTGGATACCTTGGTGGTGGCGATGCTGTTTACAAAGCTGATCTGCTGGAAGCCCTTCTCGCTCATGGTGAGGCAGACCTCCCACCGCTCATTCACAGACTCGTTCACCACCTTCAGGGCCACGCCCGTCTCGTCCAGTTTGTCCTTCACATAGAGATCCACGTAGCTGCGAAACCCAGTCACCTTTAGTGGCAGAAAGGAGAGATCAAGTAAGATCAAGTGAGTAATAATCAAGTGCTTACTATCATTTTAAATCAGAAATCACAGTTGCTGTCTGGCCCGTCATGATTGATGGGCCACAGTAGTCTGAGAAAGACAATATTAATTTCTGTGGAAAGCTAGGCCGTTGGTGTTATTTGATCAGATGTATGACCGGAGAAATCATCCCAGTGTGGTGTAGAATTCTACTCAACAGCTTCAGGGGTGTCAGTCTGTAAAACCTGCCTCACTCTGCCTTAAGAAACTGCTAACCAAGCTAAAAGAATTTCATTAGTCTGATTTTTTTTTTTAAGATTATTTTTGGGCATTTTTGCCTTTATTTGATAGGTAAAAGTAGAGAGAGAGACAGGACGGTATGGAAGAGAGAGGGGAGGACATGCAGCAAAGGACCGCGGGCCGGATTTGAACCCGGGTCGCTGCAGGAAGGACTGAGCTTTATATGGTACGCGCTCTACTCAGTGAGCCAGCCCATCATTAGTCTGATTTTGAATAGAGTTTTAGTGTCCCATGATGGTCTAAATAATGTTTCAGATTTTCAGGCTTTTCTACTCATGGCATGAAAATTGTCAAACTTAAAGATATTGAATAAAATTATATATAAAATATATTGGCCCTCAAAATCAAATACTGGTCAAACGCTAATACAAATAGCAGAGGTAGTAGAGTACAACAGAGAAAAACATTTGACTTAAGGTATGGTTTTCCCTTTTCCCTGCCTATCCAACTCAAAGGCCTGTGTATTTTCGGCCGCCGCCTTTGTTGAAAAACGTCAGAATAGCTCCCAAAACAACATATTATATGAGTTTTTAGCGCCTCTACAGGACGGATGGGGAACAGCCACCCTCTATAGCTGCGTTGCGCCCGCAGGAACTTTCCCCAGGAACAAGGAACTTTTGCAGGAACTACGTGCGTTTCGACCGCAGGAACCAGGGCCAAAATTTAGTTCCGGGGCCGTTATTTTACCCCGCAGAAAGTCCCTGCTAGGGGAGTAGTACTTTCTGAAGTTCCAGGAACTATGGGGGCGGGGCTGTTCTGCTGAACCGTTCTGATTTTGATGCGACAAGACACACGGAGCATAAGAAAGTGTCCGACCGCTGGACCGACGACGAGGTACAGGCCTGGCTTGCCGTTTATGCGGAGGACGAAGTGCAGCGGGGATTGGAAACAGCGACCCGCAGTGATAAAGTTTTCATGAAGGTTTCCAGGCGGTTAGGTGAAGTGAACACTGAGCACACCGCGAGGCAAAGCCGGGAGAAGAGCTTTTCATACGGCAG
>OMOV01003129.1:24201-39797 GCA_900312565.1 Beryx splendens
GGGGGGAAGCAATAGAGAATGTGCTTGTACTTCCAGACAGTGTGTTTGGAGTCTTACTCTCCTCCCATCGTCTTGCCCACAGGAACTCCAAGCCCTCTGGTGGCGAGCTCCTTCTCCACATCACAGAGTAAGTCCAACCCCACCCACCTGCTCCAAAAATTATTTACATTCCGCCCCCTTTTTTCATGCCACCTTTTTTTCTGTCATGCTGCCATTTTCGTTAGGCTCTCTTTTCTTTGCTTTGGTGTGATCATTTTCTCTACAATTTATTATTTGCAGCATTGCAGGGACAATTCCGCCCAGGGTAATATTAGGCTCATCGTGTGTCTAAATAGTTTTTAGATATGGTTAGCTCCGTTATGACTGACTACTGGAAATTTGCCGACTGATACTCTTCTAAGCCGTTTTTGTTGTCTCAGGGAAGCAAGATTGTTGGAAAAGCTGCTGGCAGGCATCAAAACCCATGTATTCAATAGTGTAAACATTAATTTTCTTTTTGCAAATATAGACCGAGTGGGACAAAAAATTGTCAAACGGACTTTTAAGGAAAGTATCTCCTAAATGGCTCACGACCAAACCTCCTCAGGCTTAAGTACAAAATGCTATAGTTACCAAAGGTAGGATTTTATTGAAGGCACAAAATCCCAGTGTTAAGAGATAAAATGAAATGTGCCCATATTTTTTCTTTTTTTTCTAAGTCACATAGGCTATTTAGAATTAAACATTTTGTTATAGCTGCTGCATTTGGCCTAGATCAAGTACAAATCGGGGATACAGGGTCGGCAGATCCACAGATGTCTCTGCAGTTTTGTAGAATGCCTTTGACAAAGTGAACCCTCTTTTGGGCCTTGTGATTTTCTAGAACCCTACACTTGTGGCGCCTGTGGCATCCAGTTCCAGTTCTACAACAACCTGCTGGAGCACATGCAGTCCCACGCTGGTGAGTCCGCTGCACATAGATGCATGTTAAGCTAGACAGGCAAATGAGTACAGACCTACAGTGGCGCCAGTGCATATGACGGTGCACATGGTCCTGCATAATCCTTCAGTTTTTTGAGGTGTAGGCGTTTTATACACTTGCTGTACTCCATGTCAGGAAGCATGCGTGTTTAGCCACCGGTAGGTATAAATGGCAATAAATACTCCAAAAGTACGTACGCTTTGTCTTTGAGTATATTCATAGTAGCCTGAATACCCAAGGCCAAAACAGTTTTTTGTGGCCATGTGGGGGGTTTGTCAAGGGATTGAGAGCTACAACTACATGGGTAGGCTTTATAAATTCTTCATCTGTTATCTGCTGTAATCTTCTATCTGTTTGAGTTGCAAGCAATAGAGCGTTGTAATGAGGTGGGAGCTGGTCTGGTTCTGAGGTTGCTGGAGAAATATCTTGTGTGCTTAAAAAGCATCACGTCCGTGCCTCTATATATGCTGTTTTTGGAGAGTTTTGGGTCTATTGCATTGTTTGAATTACAGTTTGTCAGGAAATTTGTTGTATTGCACCGCTTACCTATTATAGACCAGCAATTTTAGGAAAAATCAAGGAGTCATGTTGGCTATCCTTGTTTGTGATCATCATCATCAATCATACATCCAAACAATCTCTTAAAATACTTTGGTCAATAAATCACCTTTTGCTGTTGGTCATTGTCCGTAAGCGCTGGTTTTCGGAATTATTGCTGTGAGATGACCAACATTTAAAGTCCTATTTTACCGCTGTGAATATGATGGTTTATTAAAACTAGGTCACCTATGTAGTAGAAATGTGTAATTATTTTTGAAATTGGAGCCCTATGACCAGAGAAAACTGAGAAAATGGCTGTAGATTTCCCGTTTCGCTAATCCTACAACAACCAGAATGCATTGTGTGTGTCACTGAGACTGGCGGTGTGTTCACGGACAGTGTAGCACCAAAAAAGTTAGCAGAGACAAAGCAGCATTATATCTCTTTACTGAGGCTTATTTTCAATTTTACAAAACGTTTTTCCTCATCGAGTCTGGATATATCGCACCCGTTTTCAAAGGATCATAAAACAAACCAGCGCGCTGGAGTCAGTTATGTTATGTGGATCAACTTACCAAGTGCTGAACGGTGCCGCTGGATGTAGCCGCAAGTTACAGGTAAAGTTAACACAATCACTGTTCGCTGTTGTTCTGTATTCAGAGTTGGCAAAGTCCGATATAATATTCTGTCAGGTGTCAAACAAAGTCAGGTTCACCAAAGCACCGTGAAGTTTGTTGCAGCGCGGAGTTTCCTGTCTGTCCCTCTGACGACCATAAGCGGGCACCGGCGGTCAGCAGCCCCGGCTGCAGGCGCGTTTCTCTCGGCTGACGCTGTTACAGCTCCCGTGGTAGCAGCTTAGCTTAGCTTAGCGTAGCTGCGGCTGAAACATTGCTCTGGTCCGGTGGTCGCTTCCTCTTCCAGACTCTGTTGTGACTGATTCAACAGCGCGATATTCGGCCTCGTACAATGAAACTAGTTTTCTTCCAAATATACTGATATTTTAAAGTATTTAGTAGTATGATATTTTAGTGTCTGCTTTTCCCTATCGCAAGCGTAGCATGGGACTGGAGTGTTTTGGGAGACCCACATTTTACCGTCCTTGAACGCACCACTACAGAAAATGCGGGAACCTTGTTTGTAGCCTTAGGCCGATCTCCAAAGTCACCAGATGACACGTTTCACGTCACCCGGCGGACTTTTGCCAGCAAATGAACGGGGAGCTCTGGGTGTAGGCAACATGGAGGGAAGTTAAACATCGTTCATTTGCATATACTACCCACATTGTAATGATACAATGCTGGTTGAAAATCTGCAAAATCTTCCTTTAATGTCATAACCTGCAAGACTCAAGTTAAGCATCTCCTGACTGACTGACTACTGACACAGAAGGACTCTGCCATGAGATTAGAGCAAGGAAATGGGTGACGGCTGTCAGTTTCCTAGTTGTGGGTGTTACTAAATTTCCATTATATAATCACTGAGGTAATAATTCAATTCAAGGTCTTCCCTTAGCAAGGTTTCACACCCGGTTTTGATGGCACAGTTTGTTGAAAATATTAAGAGACATGGGGAGCAAGGCTTAGCGGTGTATTTTCATCTTTTCTTTGGCTTTTTGTTTATTTTTAAACTTATGTATTTTTATGTTTATGTCTAATTTGATTACATTTTCCTCCATTCAAAACATTTCACATACACTTTGCCCGCCAAAACCTTACAATATTGTCACCAGTGGCTCATGATTCATCTTTGTGTCTCCACAGCGGACAATGAGAACCACACCAAAGGGGACTCTCCAAAAACCTCCCCGGCCTCTGGCCCTCAGGAGCCGCTGTGGAGAGGCACCCAGGCCCAGGCCCACTCCTCAGTTCAGCTACAGGTTCAGCCTCATAGTCACCCCCAGAGGAACCATACCCTCAGCCGTAAGCACTGTTGTGAACTTCACCGATCTCAGAGTGCCACCTGACTTTTCACTAAACCTAAATTAACAAAAATAGTGATCTGTCTTTGGCTCTCATGTGTTAGCCAGTCTTGATACACATTGTTTTCCCAGTTAAAAAAAACACATTTTCACCTGTAGTGTCAGGAGGCGCAATCCCATATCTAAGGGGAAGTTTTGGTGGCATTTTTTTAAGTGATAAAATTTAAAATAAAAATACAGCAAAATGAACGCACTGGAAACCAAAGCCGTTCTTTGGTAAGAATATAGGATTTCGTCACTGAAATGTGCTTCTGAAACACAACACAGGCTGAGCAACTTTTTTAAGAATTTACTTTTCAATGTAAAACATCCACATTTTAAATCATTATTAGTATCTGTAATTTTTATGCTGTATTTGTACAAAACAGCTAGTATTGTCACTGACCAGTTGAGAATTTAATTTTCTTATGTTTTTTTCTGAAAACTGGCTTGCTTATTTTTTTTAACACAAAATGAGGTCGCTCTTTTGTCCTTTTCTACAGTTTTGTATTCTTACTCATGCAATGCGATTCTTAGCCCAGGTTATTTGGATATTGATGATAATCCAGGAGGAAACATCCAGGTTACTGCAATACTTTGGGATTATGAACTAATTCCCACTTTACCTTAGTGCTCTGTCATGTTATACAGGTAGGAGGTTTGACCTAGACACTGCTAATTAGTATCAACATTAACTTGAACTGATTGAAACTGACTAAAAACAACACAGCATAAAATAAATACTGATAAAAAAAAAAGTTGTTCATATGAGGACAATGAATTACAATTATTGGCAACAAGACTATTGGCGAAGTGTAAACAATCACTTCAGTCAGGGTTAAAACAGTGAAAGAGAAATGGAAAGAAATTAATGTTTGCAGTTTACTTTTGTAAGGAAAATATAATAGGTAGTTAATTACTTATGTTAAATGGCTAGAAGTAGTTTACTCCTGAGAAACAAACTAATAAGCCCAAACACTGCTCCTGCACCACACACATGCTCCAGTTTAACACTGCCAGTCGAAAGTTGGTCAAGCAAAAGTACAACTATAATACATTCCGTGTTAAAAGTGATATTTCATTTTGCTTTTGACATTATCACTATTAAGCACACTTTCCCTCCATATGTGTTGCATGAACTGTGAACCACGGAAATAGCTGCTCCATGGAAACTTAAGCCACAATCTTCTGCACATTCTTTATCACTCTGTTCAGTTTCATTGCTCAAGAAAATAGTTTAAAAACTACACCTGTAATGCTGAAAAAAGTTTGTGACTTAAAGGAACTGTATTGCAGAATACCCTTAGATCTTGTTAACTGATTGGTCTGAAACGGTTAGAGTACAGAAGCTTCATTCTCCTTTTTTGTTGTTGTCCAAAATGCCACAAACTCCAAGGGGTTCCCTTAGGAAACACGTAGTGTGGTTCAGACCCCCCAAAATGCTATGACATGGCAAACTATGTGAACACATAATAGGCAGAAATCACCTAACATGGTAATGGGCCAAGTCTCTTTTATGGAATTGCCCATGGTAAGTAACACCATGGGCAACCATGGTAAGTCCAATTACGGTGAACAATCAAAATATCTCTAGATGCCAGAGTTCATATGCCAAAATGATATGGCAAAGAGTATACATGCTAGAAAAGTGAGCTGCCACATTTCTCACTTTACATAAAAAGAACCATAAAAGAAGCCATAAAAAAAGAACCCAAGTCTTAAGGGACCAGACGTCACATAGTTTAATGGCTAGATTGTTGAGGGGATGCGTAGCATCAGCTGATACTATAGCCAAGTGTTTTTTAATAGAATGTAGAATGTGGGTCACCAAAGTGTAATTTCAGGCTGCCAAGACAGGAAAGTAATAATTTGGGGGAGGTAAATTCATTCATTTATTCATTTTCTTTCCCCACTTATCTCTATTCAGGGTCACAGGGGGCTGGAACCTAACCCAGCATGCATTTGGTGGGAGGCAGGGAAACATCCTAGACAGGTGGCCAGCCCATCACACAGGGTGGTAAATGTGATTTAGAATTACTTTCAATGAAATTTTGGTTCAGTTTGTTCAATTTTGCGTTGCTACGCAGTACTCTGACCACCAGAGCGGCACGCGTGCGCACTGCTGTACCTGCTCCCTATGCAGAATAAGTCAAGGCAAAAGATGGTGGAATCTCAATGTTCCAGCCTCTGGCCGGAGCACTGAGCCCTCACAGACCTGTATGCGGTGTATTCAGGGTAGTGTTTGAATGCTAGTGAGTGTGAGGGCTTGAAGTGGTATAAAAAAGAGAAACGAGGCAGGCTTTGTGACATCACACATTGCTTAGACCATATTATGTCCCACATCTGCAGAGGTGTTTTGTGTTTGTTGTTTGCTTGCGTGCGTTGCATGTGTTGGTGTTTTCTTGTTTATCCATCTACCAAAATGTCTTAGAAACTGTTCAATACAGCAATGAATTCAGTGGGATTGTAGAACAAAAAGGAACCATTACTTTACTCCAACAGGCCTCATAGAGGCACTGTAATTTCAGATAAAATTTGAAAAATTTAAAATGTCACAACACCAACAGAGTGCATCTTATATTGATGAAACTTTGGACTGGCATTCATTAAAAGTCAAACAGGCCCACAGGGATCCACAATATGCCTACCAGAGAGGGACAGTGGCCTATCAATAACTTACCTTAATGTCTACCAAAGTTTGTACAATAGCAGCAGGGTTGACTTTTGTTTACCACCAGAGATTAGGGCCGCCTCCCACTTTGAAAACCTCTGGCTTAAACTATCAAGCTCCTACCAGCATACTGAACAAATCCCAGCTTCTCAGTAATATAAATTTAGGCCATTGTAAGTCAGTAGGGTGAAATGATCTTATACATGGTTATAGATGGTAGGTAGCGCATAAGCTAATTAATGGTGGCAAGCTAAAGTTTACCACCAGCTGACGGCTAATGCTAGGCCTTACCATCCACTGGATTTACTCCACTGCTGTTGGTCATCTAAAACTAAAGCGTGGCCCAAGCATGAAGTGTAAATAGTAGAGCAGTAGACAAAAGACCCCACGACAGCAGAGGCTCTATGGATGGTATAGAGGTTCGGTGGCTCTGTTCCCCACTTCATGGGCCACGTGGCCCGCAGGGAGTTAGACTGCAGACTCTCGAGTAGGAGACCCGAGTTTGATTCTCGGCAGAGACGCTTCCACAAAATTCAGTGTTGCGGGACTGTTAGACCCTTAGTCTTGTTAAAAATCATTTTACAAATCCATTTATAAATTCAGTAATTTATCCATCATTTATGGACAGAACAATTGAATGGAATTATTAATTGACACATTGACTGAACCTTTTGTGATGTGAATATAATGAATCGCTTCATAAAATTTTAAATGTATCTATTGATAATAATCACTAAACTAGGCACACTAGAGCCTCTATAGGTAAGGCCTATAACAGTTCTTATAACTCAGGCTCACTTCATAAAACTCGGTATAGGCTACTTATAACTTCTATTTTGAACATGCAAACAAACAGTGGGCCCTTACTGCAGGTATGATTGCACTGTATGAATAACTGCTTACCCTACAATACTACTACTACTATTATGGCACTACTACTACTACTACTACTACTACTACTACTACTACTACTACTACTACTACTACTACTACTACTACTACTACTACTACTAATAATAATAATAATAATAATAATAAAAAAACACAAATATATAAAATACACTGATAAAAGGATGTCACTCTGTACTCATACAGTTTGTGTTAAGAACATGGATTTTAAACTACTTTTTCAAACAATGGGAGATAATTCAGAGCAAAGAAAATGCACAGAAGCTTGTGGCTGAATATGTTTTCTTTGGGAAAGAGTCCATTTATGGTTCAATGTTCCTTGAACTTATATAATAGTAATAATGATTATGTAACAGTGCTAATGATTTAGCAAAAGAAAATATTGCTGTAATACTATTTGCCTCCCCAAGCTGGCAACAAAGTGAAACCAATTCATATTGCAGGACAGAACAACAGGACTGGCTATAATCTTTTCAAGTAAACCCTGCAATACAGTCTTTTGTTATTTGCAGTATCTCGACTCATTAATAAGTAGCATAAAGCTTGAAGTCGTGAGAAACATTTTTTTTACACAAATAAAAGCTATTTGCTATAGATGGCACAAGAATAAGTTTTTTTTTCTGATTAGGAATCCAATCTTGATACTATTTTTACTATATCTTGATAGATACTAGTTTGAGATCAGCATGATGGGAATACCCCTTGTAGATGGCAAAAAGTCAATGTATAAATTACCATTATCACATTCTATAAAGGCAATTCCCTGTAATGTGTGTTTCTTCTCTTTTTTTCTTCCTATCCATCCATCCATCTGCCATATTTTCTGACAGAGAACAACGGACTACCTGAGAAGGAGCGGCAGCAGGTGGCAGAGCGCCTCCTGCGGGTAATGTGCTCAGATCTGAGCATGCTCAATGTGCTCAACAGCAAGGACTTCCTCAAGCTGGCACAGACCCTGGTGGATACGGGTGCTCGTCACGGTGCTTATTCCACCCGTGATGCCCTTGGCAACATGAGTGCCTTGGCGCTGCGCCAGCTGCCCCGCATGTATAACCAGGTCAAGGTCAAGGTCACGTGTGCCCTAGGCTCCAATGCTTCACTTGGCATCGCTGTCACCTGCCACTCCCAGACGGCGGGGCCAGATGCCTGTTATGTGCTAACTGCCTACCAGGTGGAGGGGTCAAGACTGAAGCGCTATGTGCTAGGTGTCAGGGAGGCTGAGCTGAGGGAGGGGCCTGATCAGGTGCACCACTGGGTGCAGAATGTGCTGTCAGAGTTTGTGATGTCAGACATCCGCACAGTGTACGTGTCAGAGCCCAGGGTGTGGGCAGCGGGACTTGGGGGGTCACCACTGGGAGGTGGTGGGCGGGGGAGGGTATGCTTGCGGTGCGCAGGGTGTTCACTTGGTTCAGTAGTCCAGGCGGTCCTTGGGAAGCGCAGCCTCCAGGCGCGGGGCCTCCATGAGTTGGCTGAGCTTCTGTCAACGTGCCGAGATATTGCCTCCACCACCAGCCTGGCCCTACGTGAGGAACATTCTACCAACACATCCACAAACGCAACTGAGGAGGGTACACAGGGCACTCCTGCCCAATGTCCCACACCCCCTTGCTGGGATCGTACGGCTGAAGCCCTTCTGCAGGTACATGCTCACTTTGAACAGATTTGTGAGGCTTATGGGCGCAGTAAGGCCACAGCTCCAATCCTCCAAGGTCTTAACAAGCACCTGCTGGGGACGCTGGCCTGTCTCCTTGCACCTCTGCGCCTGGCAGCTCTGGAGCTGAGCAGCCAGAGGAGACCAACCCTACAGCAGGTGCTGCCAGTCTACCTACGTCTGGAGAAGCTCTTCACATCTAAAGCTGGGGAGGCAGGAACTGGCACTGCTAGCAAACTCTGCCACTACTTCCTGGAAGCACTCAAGGAAAACTTCAAGGTATTAAAGTGCTCAGTCATTTAGTCACATAATTGGATCTAACCTCAGAACGTCACTGACAAAATTGCATTATTCTGATTTCTTAAACCAGTATTATGTTGAGAGACAAAAATGCTTCATAATATTCCACTTTCTTTAATTTTGTAAGGAGACCTTGATGTACAATGAATGCATATCCAGAACTATTTTAAGATTGGAAGCACTTTCAACTGTGGAAAATGTTTCTCTGTCTCTAGGTGGAGCGAGCCCACCAAGTGGCCATGGTCCTGGACCCACAGCTGAAGCTGCGTTCAGTGCCAGCTTACCAGCATGAGGACATCATCTCCCGTGCATGCGAAATGGCCACTGAAACCCGGGACGGGTGTATAAGTGCTGGCGGTGGATCAGGAGGCGAAGAGCGGGATGCCGATGGCTGCGCGACACCTAAAAGAGGCCGCATAGATGGGGGTGGAAGCAATGGCGGTAACTCCAGGGGGACCACGTCATCATCTTGCACAATGTCTGGTAATGATGAGAGTCAGAGCCAAGTTAGACAAGAGATTTTTCAGTACCTGGCTGAGCCTCTTCTTCAGGGCACACCCGACCTCTTCCAGTACTGGAGCTCAGCAGTTGGTGAGAAGTTCCCCAAGCTAGCTCGCCTGGCGCTGTGGCTGCTTGCGGTGCCTGCTGTGGGAGTACGCAGCGAGTGCGTGACTGTGTGTGAGCAGAGCCTGGTTATGAAGAGGAGGCAGCAGGTAACGGCTGAGGAGATGAACAAACTCATTTTCCTTCGCTCCAACATGGGCTAGAAGAGAACCAACCAACCCTAACCAAACATCCACCTCCAACCAATGACTCAAGACTATTTATATTTATATAGGTTTTAGACCAACTGTAAACATATATGTGTATGGACATTAAGTACTCTTCAAATACTTACAGGAAAATGCAAACTGTAGAGGTTGCAAACATCCATAAAACAATAAGGCTAGTTAAATACTGTATGTGGGCAAGGATAATCATAAAGTACTGTGAACATGATTTAGGGGTGGAACGGTATTTGTCAAAAAATGGTCCTGTTTGGTACGCCACCCTCGGTTTGGGATGCCCATGTGAGGCAGGATGACTTTCAGTCTAATGGCCAGAGATTTGAATAACTCCAGCCTAATAACTAAACTACTTTCAGGCTATATGCTATTATTTTCATGACATGGCAACATTGTAATATAAAATTTGCTTTCACAGCTTGAATTTAATGCCGTACACCACTGGAAAACAAAAAAAAGAAAATTCAGTAAAGATCATACATCTGGTAGAATTATAATTTTCAGTGGTGTATGGCAGTAAATACAAGCAGTGAAAGCTCACTGCCATGCAATTATAATTCTACCCCATGTCTGATATTTGGCCATGAGGACTGAGCAGATAACTGGGAGCCAGTTGGGTTGTACTGTAGCTTCAATGGCCTATAGTTGCTATTCATTTGCATGTACTAACACATCTTAAATCCAATCACACTGGGAAAAAAGCGGCTAGTCCAAAGTGGATTCTGACATGCCGCCTTCCTCCTTGGATGTATGTTAAAATATGTAAATAAAAGTCACCCAACAGTTTGATTTCTTTCCAAAATTAACTAAGTAAGTCTTAGACTGCTAGATATGTCCGTCACGCATTGGTCAATGCTGCAGTTGCATAGAAGGGCCAAGCTGTCCATGCTGTAAGACTTATTAAGTTAATTTTGGAACAAAATCCAAGTTCTGAGTGACCTTCTTTCTTTCTTTATCTTTTTTATATCCACAAAGAGGAAGGCAATGTATCAGAACCAGTTTTAACCTGCCGAGTTTTGCTGCATGACACATTGTCAGGAAATCCGCCAAGATTTAACACTGATTGCATTCAGCCTTAAAATACTTTATGGCAGTAAATACATTATGATAATGGGGACATGAGGCCGTTTGGGCTGGCTTGGTGGAAGCTTCCAGCTCAACTAAACAGCATTGCTAGCCTTCTTCACCAGCTTAGTAATTCAGAAATGCCATGTCAATCAGCTGTGTGAATAGAGGCATATTAATAAGCGGTTAAACTGTCAGACACATGCATGCACACACACACACACACACACACACACAGACAAGCAAACAGCACAGTCTAAGTCAATACATTTGTTTGTACCACTGAAGATGTTCAGATGAGAAGCAGTAATGTTTGCGAGCCATCACTTGTGTGAGCGAGTGGTGTCAACAGGAAATAGGCTACTGATATCTACATTAACTTTTTCCATAAGCGCCATCTTTTTGTTGTGTTCACAGCCCAGTGAGAAAAGCCTTGTCTTGTCCATAGGGAAGTTGAAAAGGTACATCCCATTATTTCCATATAAAAAAGTCTTCCTTCATGCGAGCAACTTAAAATGGAGTTTTCACTGTTTTAGGGCAATAAGCTTTATTGTAGGTTTTCGTTTACAACCTTATCTGTTCAAAAATGACTGTTCTGGTAAAGGTCCTGCAGTTAATTATTAATGAAAAATGATTTTGTGTTAGTCAAATTAATGGGGATTTTCTCAGGAATGAGCGCAACCAGCAGGCACTGACACTTTTTCCCCACTGTACCCAAAACGTACTAAACTGTGACCTCAATGCCGAGGTATGTACTGAACCGTGACTTCTCTGAATCGTTCCACCCCTAAAACAATTAGTGCCCTTTGCAACAAACCAGAAATGGATCACTAAGGTTTTAACAATTTCAGTTTTCAGAAATAAACTGGGACAGAGAAAACAGTTAATGCAGTCATTACATGATTCACCAAGCGGACACATACTAATGAAGTCAAGTTATTTATCCTTTTAGGAATTGATTTAATGGAAATAAAATTACCTGAGCTTGTAGCTCTTAAAATGACTTGGATCAAAATATGTGAATGTGTTTGTTGCATCTGGTACTAGTTAGTCAAGTACTAGTTTGTCATCTCTGTCATTGGGCCTTAAGTCGCTCTCTCTCGTGATCACCTTGAACCCTACAGTTGGAACCAACATCATGCCTTTACTTTGTTATTTAATGGCCTTCTGTTCACAATCTCTTCTACAGCTTGTAGTTGTTTGACAAAACAGTAGTGTTTTTCCTGTAGAGCTAAAGGGACTTATGGCTGGCAGTTGGAAACAGTGTCCTCTGGTGGTTTAATGTGGACCTTTCCGTCATTGACACTGTGCCGTTGGACGAATGCTTTTTATCCCAAAGTTACATTTAAGATAGAGTTTTATGTATGAGCTTGTTATTAAGCATGAAGCATATATAGCCAAGGGCGAACTGAAAAATAACATTGTTCTGTTGTGATTGGAAATGACTAGTTCCAGAATCCAAAAACAAAATAAGCAAACAGTAAGAATAACTTCAGTTCATATACATGAATATACCACTAAATGTGGTCCTAATCCATGTTAAAGGTATAGTTCAGATTTTTAAGAGACCTAACCAATTTAGGAGCATGCATGCTTTGAAGTCAACTCTTGGGTTTATAAAACAGTGACCAAAAATTGTTTTTTTTATAAAATTTTGACCCTCCAAAATAAGATGCCTAGTCAGAACTGTCCACTGTGTAAAAAAGCCTGTATTGAATTGGCTCCATAGCAGATTGAAAACCGGACAAGCACGTATGAGTAGCAGGTCTTCATCAGGGTCACAGTATAACGTTGGTTGTGCGGACATACGGTATATGAGCTGTGAAGTCAGAAGAATATTCACTTTGGAAATTAACGACTTGATAACATTAGACCTCCAGTGAACAAAGTGCGACATAAAGTCAAGAACAGGTTGCGGTTTTACTAAACTGAGGATCTTTTTGGTCCGCACACATGCAGCTGTGTCGATTATTACGATAACAAACCTTGTCAGCAGAAAAGTCAAAGACTGCAAGGTCCAAACATTTCCTGTTTCACAACCATGTAGGAGGAGTTTTTTTTTTTCTTCTGCTAAATTGATTTCAGGCCCTTTGATCTCCACTAGCACCGCTAACCAACTCTAACCAACTCCTGCTTACAATATCTGAATGACCAAATATACTAATGCAAATGCTTTTTGGATGGACCGAAAGGATTCTAATTTCATGGAAAATAGGCGTCTTGAAAACTTGAACTGTCCTTTTAAGCATACTTTAATACTGAATATAAAAGGCATCCTTTGTTATGTTCAATCTGTCTGATATGTTGTATTTATTAATGTCATAAATGCCACCTCTTTCCTTTTTCTTCTTCTTTTTCTTTACAATGTCCACAATCAAATTGACAGAAGAGCTAGGCTCATGGGGCTGTTTGCAGTTTAATTTATGCACTGGTTTAATTCTTGATGTGTGAGTTGATTTGGTTACGCTTACATACAGTTTTATATTTTGCTCATCTGACGTTTCTCTGTGAAGCAGAAGAATGACAGTTGATTCAGATTAACAGTTTAATAGCAACAGGCTGCCCCAAGACATACATCATTTGCATTGTGATAATTTGCAGTCTTGGAAGTCGAGAGGTATGCTGACTTTTTAAAATTGATTAATATCACACGTTTACATTTTGGTAAACATTGGTTGTAAATGATCCACTTGTTTTAAACTTGATTTTTAAATTACAGATCAAATGTTCTATCTCAGTCGTGAGAGGCATTAATCAATACACAGGATTGATATTGCGGTTTAGCATGAATTGGAATTCAGCTGTTAATACAAAATGTAAGCCTGGTCACAGAAATGGGTAAAAATGCTGTACATTGGTTTTGGGCTTTAGCAGTGGTCCTCAATTGAAGTGTTGCATTGAAGTGAATGGATTTTTATTGTAGTTTTTACATTAGTATTTCAAATAGGATATGCTCTGGGACAAAATGCCATTGTTGACGTAATGATGTCAGCACAACTTAAGTTACCTATAACATTCTTTTGTTGGTGAAATGAGAATTATAACTAAGATATGCATGCTTTTAATAAGAGTACTGATCTATAAAGTTATAAGCCAGAGTGTTTCTTATAAAAATGGAAGTGATTGATGTTGGCTCTGAGTAGATGTTACCTACCCTAACCCTAACCCTCATCTACAATCAGATAAGCATCCCCAGTCTGAATTGTAACCTTATGAGGGGGAAAGCGACACTGATCCTGGGTTGGCGTTTATGGGGTGACATCATCCATTTTCAGAGGATGCTTTGTGTAAATACAAGAGAACTGCTGTTTTTATGCCACAAGGGGGCGCCTTCATTTCAGAGATAGGGAGCACCAATAACACCATACCTCTTTTTTCTACAGTAGCATTTCAAAAGGTTTTGATATGATAAAAGCTCAAGCTAGATACTGTTATTAGAAAACTGAATTCAGTTTTAAGGTTTATTTTGTTTCAGGATTTAACTTATTCAAATAATAAACTTAAAAGTGTAAAATATGGTATAAGAATGCTAACATGGAGATCTGTTATGTTTTAGTATGGATTATAGTCTGTATTATCAAATCAGGTTAAGAAATCAGTGTTGCTTTCATCCTATTTTACAGGCATTTCTTCCTTTTATACTCTGCTAAAATGCAAAAAATTGATTTGATTCTATTGATTTGTCTTTTTTATCGCACTTTGGCAGCAGATTCTTGTGTAGATTCAGATCTGAGTTGTCTTATTAGTAAGCCTAATTTATACTTTTGTAGCAACACTATTTTTATATAACGGCGAAGAAAGGATTCAACGTCTTTTGTTTTTCTGTGTCATATATGGCAGCGCTGTTCAATGTTTCTTGAATACATTACCCACTGTAGTATGTGATGTGTGAATAAACTCAAATCAGTGTCAAACTCTGCCCTTCAATCCTGTGCTGATTACTAACACTACTGTATGCCTATGTACTGTAAGCTGTGTGTATACTGTATGTTGTTAAGAGAGGGAAGGATGGAGGACCTGGAAAGAATTTCAGTGCCACGAAGTTTGATTTTTTTGCCCCTGCGGAGGTCTACTCAAGCACTTTACCTTCAGTGTAGCTTCCACATATGTCAAATCCCTCACATGTCAAATTCCTCATATCATTTGGAAGAAGCAGACAAATTCACTGGAGCAGACCATGACTGAAACCCAAAAACTAAAAGATAAACATCCCCAACCTAAGTTTGAGATCCACTTTTTTTTCAGTTAAGGGGAGAAGTAAAACAAAGAAACAACAACCTAGGAATCAAGAGAACTTGTTTGGAAGATATTTGAATGCCTTCCTTTGAAAATGAGGTATATACTGTATATGTGGCTTGTTTTCAGTGCGAGTTGAGGACTCCCACATAGAGAGAGAGGAAGCTGGGCCTTCCACAGTGGCTGAAAGAAAGATTGAGGGCCTCAAACATATGTAGAGGGGGGGAAAGAGGCCTTATATAAGGGCAGAGAGATTGAAGACTCACACATGGGGAGTGAACGTACAGAGGCTGGCTGGAGGTGCGTGCAAGGGCTCCCCAGGGGCCACGGATGGGGCAAAAGAGCGAGGGAGGGAGGGAGAGAGAAAGAGGGAAATTGCGAGTGTTGGTCTCAGCCTCACTGTCTTTCTTCCTCCGCTCGCACCCGGGTCAGTGAGCCCCCAAGGCGCAGCAGTCTGCAGCCATGCAGAAACACCCGCACTCAGTCTCCTTGGTTACCCCCACCACAAGGCCTGCCCACGA
>OMOV01003197.1:1389-28193 GCA_900312565.1 Beryx splendens
GGGGGTGGTGTTTTTTTTTTTTTTTTGTAAGGGGGCCGTTGTGGGCAGTTTTACTGGTCCTTGATTTAAAACGACATAAAAGCCAGGCGGCTCAGCGCTGCCGCGGCCCCGGCACAGACCAGACCGCAGACCCAGACCGAGAGGCCGAGAGGAGAATCACGGCTTTAACAACTCCGCTGGAGAGAAAATTGTGGCTGAGACCTGCGGTTCCCAAACCGGGGTCTGGGACGCTCGAGAGGCACTTCAGGGGGCTCCAGAAGCTCCCCCACTAAATGAAGAACAGTTTAATTTAACCACTGGGCGGGCCTACGTCGCTGATCTGAGAACAGGCAAACGAGAGAAATCAGAAGTTTCACTTTCTCCACTCTGATCTTCCCTCTGAAGGATCGACAGCCATCTACATTAAGTTATATCAAACATCAAAACTCTTCTCAGGTGGAGGTCCGGTCTTCACTAATCGGGGTCTGAGGCCTACCATATATCTAGTTTTGGGGCCTTTACGTGAAAACATTAAGGGAAACGTTGGCGTAGACGGACTGAAGGCCTGCGCCGACACACGATCATCGGCAACATCACTTCTCTAAACTCTAAACTTCCGCTGAGCTGCTGTAATATCTGCTCCCAGTGTGCTGCTGACCTTTCAAAGTAAGATACAACATCAGAGTTGAAAATAAACTTTAATGCGTCCACATCAATATTACTTTCTTCTCACTGTAACCTCGCAAAACATGACATTTTTGGATGACCATTAACATAACCGGGAAATTAACTGCAAATCCCTTCATGAGATGATCCAGCGTGCGTTAATAAGGAACAGGTGGCGTTAATCCATGTGTGAGCGTTGTGCTTGATTAAAGCTCACCTCAACGATGATGTCATGTTTTTTTAATTGCTGAGTCGTGTAACGGTTCAGCATCTCCTACTGTTTCTGTATCCCGTCCCCTTCCTGTTTCCAGGCGTACAGTGACGAGGCATCGACGAGCCCGCCTCCACCACAGCGGTGAGCGCAGCACAAAATGCTCGTGGAGTGTGGGCGGCTTTAACCATCGTTAAAAAAGGCGTATCTGACGTTAATCCAATCCTCCGTTAATGAATGAAACTGTAGGCAGGTTTATGAGCTCAAGCTGGCTCACACCAACAATAACAAAAGCTTTTAAACTAAAAAACGATTTGAAAACTTTTAAAATAAACACAAAACTGGTGTAAATGCTATTTCTACCATGTCTGTGTGAGTGTGTAAGTCACATAAGAGCATCTGCTAAATGGCTGAAATGTAAACGTGTAACAACAACAAAAAGTATACTAATTATTATTTTGTTTATTAATATTTTCTTCTAAGATTCTACAAATGCTACTGATGATGACTGTGAGGTACGGCTGGTTTGACTACTATGACAAAAGTGTCTGCTAAATGACATCATGTAAAATTATGTAATAATGTGTGTAATAATTTAAGTCATAAACGAGTGCCAGCTGAGTTTCTAAAATGTAAACGTAACGGTCTGTGTGTGTGTGTGTGTGTGTGTTCTCACCCTCTCTTTCATGCGTTGGACGATGAAGCGCAGGTATTTACACATCTCCTGTTTGTTCAGGTTCTTCTTTTTACTGCCCTGCAGACGGAGAGAGGGACGAAGTGACGGAGAGGGAGGAGGAGGAGAGACAACGAGAAACAAGCAGAGTTAAAAACCCACAGCAGACTATGATCTGACCATGTAACCCGAACACTCATGTGTATACACACACACACGCTCTCAACATCAGTGTTTACGACGGTCCGCGACAGAAACGTGTCGTCTTCCATCATACCACTGATAAGCAGAGGAAAGGACCAGGTACAGGACGGAGGCAGGCAAAGAGGATGAGAGCCAGAGAATGAATACGGGAGGGAGAAGGAGAGACAAACAGACAGAATGCGAGAAGCAGAAAGAGAGAGCAGCAGCGATGGTGGTTTCCTCTGTTTACACTATTAGCTGTCCGAGTGCATTCACACACACCATGATGGTCCTGGACGGGTGAGGTGTGAGTTGTATCCTACACAGACTGGCGGATGAATTAGAATACAAACATTCAAGGGCCAGTTTCCTTCGTGAGGGAAGGGTTTTAATAAGCGTCCAAAAACACCTCGCAGTTCACCGCTGGATTCAAACGCCTCGGAACGGAATATAAACACAAGTAAGGGCTTGCTGGAAAGCCGCGGAGATTTGCTGCAGGACAAATTGTGAAGCGAGTCTCTAGATCTGTTATTCTAAACGAGCTTAGTTACGGCACTCTTCAGCGGAATTTTGTGTGTAACCTACCTCTCGGTTATTCTTGGCAGTCTTAAACACGGCAAGGGGGAGGGACCAACAGGTGTCTGTCCTAACACACTGTCTGTGATTGGCGCAGGATTCAAACAGAACGGTAACGGTGCGAACAGATAAAACATCCATTCTCCACGACAACGTAAAGAACGGATGTTTAATTTAATTTAAAACAAAAGCCGGTGCTTAGTGAGAACACTGGGCGGGGGGTGATGGGGTTGGTCGAGGGGCAGTAACTGAGGGTCAGGGGTCACCGAGGCCGCTGGGGCTGGGTCAGCAGGGGGGACTGACCCTCTGACAGGCAGTGAAAACTAATAACTGGTGGAAGAGTGTAACAAATGGTTTGTGTTAAAGGGATGAGACTGAAACGATTTAGTAAATACGGATGGGAAATTAATTTCGGTTGCCTTTTTTCAAGGGATACTGTTGAATTATATTCTGAATCGTGGTTTGTTGTCTTTCTTCACCAGGCACGTGCTGCACCGTGAACAGAACAGGTGTCTGTGTTGGCACCACGGCTGAAGCCAGTGGGTACTTATTAGTTTGCTGCCTGCAGCACTGCTGGTTTCAAGGAGAAATGTTAACACTGCTAAAAAGCTGTAGCTGCAGGACAATTGCAGACTCAAGCTGAAAATGTCAAGGTGCCCTTAAAAGCCTCTCTTTTGGTACACACACAGTTAGAATACATTCCTGTTTTCCAAAAGAAGAGGCGCTCATTATATGTTTGCTGCTTCATGGGAGTGTAGCGGCCCGGTGGTTAGAGAGGCTGTCCCATAACCTAAAGGTCATGGTTGTTATCCACTTCCAGTGTGCTTTGTAAGTCCGTCTTTTGGTGCATGGACACTTACACAGATGCATACAGCCAAAGGTGCCACTCGATATGCCTTCACACACACACACACACACACACACACCCATTCAACCACCACCACCTACCCTGCAGATGACACACTGCCAGTGGGAGCCGCCGTCTCTGGGCTTGTACTCCTCTGACAGGCATTTGAGGTGGTAGACCCGGAAGCAGTTGTCGCACATCAAGACGTCACCTGGTAGGTGACACTCGAAGCAGTACCAGTCATGGCTCTCTGCCTCCCAGTCCTGCAGGACAGACACACAACGGAGCACAGGGTTGGGTGACCCCCCCTCCAACCCGCTAGCCACACCAGAGAGGGAAATCAATTTCTCCCTCCACCAGTCCACTAACGTTGTGTCCATTCAGACGAGCTCTCAGATATACAAGAACCGTTTTTTCTTGCTTTTTATTTGTAGTATTTATTTATGATGATGACTCTACTTGGCTTGTGTTTAGAGAGACCGTCACATTACCGGAATATCTCAGATTCAACCCCACGATGCTGAACCTCTCCCTGCTTACTGACTGAAGGTGCTCTGGATGAGATCACCTACACAACCTTCCTTCCTCGTGTCTTCAGTTATTTGTATTTGAAAATGCAGCTACTGCTAAGCCGGCCCGCTCATGTGTGGTTTAACGGGCGATGTTCTCGCTGCAGACAGCTTTGCCCCCTCAAAAATCTTTGGATGAGAGTTATGCAGGTTTGCCCCCTGATGCTTTTCGCTAATAGACTCCTGTTTTTTTGTGCCAATGTGGCAAAATTTGACTTTGTGATTTTGATGTTGTTTAGCTTTTGTATGTTCCTTGTCTACACCTTTTAAAGTCTTTGGTTGATCTCCCTTGAAAGAGAGATGATCTCAATAGAAACTGCTTGGTAAATAAAGGTAAAATAAATCATTTAAAGTGGCTGTAGATTTAAGCACACGTTTAACTTCCTCTTTATTGCTAATGTCCATTAATGCCCCAACACTGCATGGGAAACAAAAAGAATGCATTCCTGTTGGGACCCAGTGATGACAGCATGATGGTGATATCCAGGCACACGGTCACTCCCCGGTGCGTCGCACCAGCGGCTTCAAACATTCACTATTTTATTGAAATTCCAGACTAGGCACTCTAAATGCAAATTTTATACAACTTTCACGCTGTCTATGGAAATATTCAAAATATGTAATTTCCTGAACTTTCCTCCTGAATATGATTATGGACGTGTAGCCTTGGTATTCGACAAAGGGAAGGAAAATTGATAGAATTGAAGCGAGTTAATTTTTTTAGTTTGTTTGGGTAAGTGATTCGGGCCATGGCTATATTATGGGGTAGCAACAGCCTCGACGTTAGAGGCGTGTGCCAAAAGGTCCGAGGATGAGAAACACTCCCTCCCTGAACAAATCGTTTCAAGGCTCCTTCGCACAACGGACTGAACCCCCAACTGCCCCTGCAGACGACTGGCTGTACCGGGCAGCTCCCAGGTGAGACTGTGTGGAGTTCTATCACTTTAGCAGTGCATTGCTAGAAAGATTTATTAAAACCTTCCCAGGATCAATAAGATTTTTAAATGTAAGTAACAGTCAAGTGTTATGGTTAACAGGAGGAGTCGTTAAGTTGGAAAGTGAATTCTGACAGGCTCACTCCTCCTTCACCGTCTGCATTCAACCCCCACCATCCATTTACTACATCATCAGAACAAAAATGTAGTTCTGTGTATTGTGGACATGATTGTTCATATACATACTCCACCGCAGCCATGGAAACCTGGGTCCTCGTACAGTTACAGGAGACTGCACAAGACTTGGACTGAACAAGACTTGGACCACTTTAGGAAAGCTAGGTTAGGACAGCTCATCTCATCTGCACTAATTAGCAGTCTGCAGTGCTTCTTTCTACGTTTCCCTTTTAATCACTGTTGTTTTATCACTTCTTCAGTGTTTCATTACTGTGCAACTCAACTAAAACCAAACAGTGCTTTGTGTGAACAGAGATTAAACGTTTTCCAACTCTGGAGGTAATTATTAGCTTGCCTCTTGCAAAGTTTAACATGACATAACAATCTGCCTTTGTTCGGTGGTAAGTAAAAGTTAATATTGAATCTTGAGTGTTAGTGTTGGCAGCTGGAGGGGATTGAATGGACGAGGGTGGGGAAACCCTGACAACCTCTTCAAATAACTGCACAGGATCTTTACACTGATTGATCATTCTCAGTTCATGATTTTTTTCCTGATTCTGACTATTCTTCACTGGGGTTCCTGTGAAGGGCACAGAGACAGGAAGCATGAACCACTAGAAATTCAACTACTCATCAACCTGTCAAGAGTCCAACTCCTCCCACTCACAGTCTGGACCGACTCAGGCGGAGAGCAGGAGAGTCGTGACTGACTCCAGCTTAATGTAAGATGGAAAGAATGGCACTTCCCAATCCCTTTCCTGATCTCTTCGCCATGTTTTATACTGTGTGCATTCGGTTCAGCTGGAGGGAGCGAACTAGATTCAATAATCAATGCAGTGATGATCAGATATAGTTGAAGAATAGCACTTAATAATCTGCTTCTTAAACTCTTCCCATCTGTGGCACTGTGTGTGTTTAATCTGGCTCAGATGACTAGCTAATCAATGTACTGCTGATCAGCTGACAATTTCAAGATCTGGTCTGAAACCATTCAAGGCCTCAAATAGCTCGGAGTAAGCTCCCTAAGAGCAGTGATACATGGGGCAACTATTTGAGCAAGTCTGGTGAGCAAGAGGTTGCTCAGCTTTGTGGTTTTGATCACATAAGAACCTATCCTTGCCAGGGAACATTTAAATGCATTCTGACTGTTGCTGATTACTGCCAGTTGCTAGGAGTGTTACCCATTCTCACAACCACAAAAATTGTCAAGTGCATCACCACCCTAATGAAAACAATACAAAACCCTCAACCTCTTCACACATTCCCTCAAATAACCCTGACAAGTCTTTGCACAGAAAACCTCAAGGTCGCACATTGCAGCACCGTACCCTCCTTCTGTCTGAAGACACGTCTGGATTTAAACTGACGCAGGCTTGAGTGCCTCCATCAGTCGTGCAGGGGCGAAACAAACCCAAACACAACCATAAATAGTCATGAGGACAAAAGGAGTGAAGACAGCTCTGACAGTCACACTGCCAGCTTCGCTGCAACACCAAGGGCCCTGATGTGAAGCAAGGCCTGCCAGAAGCACTCCACACTCTAAAACCTAGAGGTCCATTGGGGGCTCGTCTAACAGAGGATCCGATGAGAACCTTCGGGTCCCTCGGTAGAGAGAAATCTCCTTAAAGAATCCCTATATCTTAGATGTTTGTGGGGCTAACGAACTCTTCATGAAGACGTTCTTCGAGGTACTTTCTGGGGGCGAGATTTCAAGCATTCCATAATTAATCAACAAAATCCACATTTGTTTTTCTATCAGAGTAAACAATTGC
The DNA here is from genome assembly GCA_900312565.1 of Beryx splendens. Lineage (NCBI taxonomy): Eukaryota > Metazoa > Chordata > Actinopteri > Beryciformes > Berycidae > Beryx > Beryx splendens. The sequence goes on from OMOV01003197.1 coordinate 7,978, forward strand.
TCATGGATCATTGCATTTGCTGTCATTCTTTGCTTCATATACCAAACTGTGGTTTGTGAGGTGGATACTGAATTGGAATGCGTTTCGAGCCGCTGGCATACGGTCGTCTGCCCAAATATCAAGAGGGCATCGTACTTTGTCCGGGTCGCACCTCGGTTGCTGCTGGCCACTGTGTAAACAAAACTAACACCCTTAACCCATAACTCGCAGCTTTAACCAGTAACGCACAGTTCTACAGCTGGGTGGGATCATAGTCGGATCACGTTCTTGCTCCAAAACAAGGCACTCGGAAGGTTGTTTTTTGGAAAAGTACCAAGGCCACCCAACTGCGACTGCTGTGTTCTCATATGCCCAAACAAACAGAACTAAGGAGGGAACTGCTCCAGGGTTTAAGTAACTGCTCTAAACCAGCTAGGTGTAAAAACGCTGTGAAAATCCACCCTCGGATTCCTTTTACTTCTTAGAGTGTTAATAGACTCTTCACACACACAAACACTTGACAACACAGCGATGGCCCTTGTGTTCTGTCAAGCATCAAGAGGTACTTCCCTGTTGTTGGACTGTCTGATGAATGAAAAGTGGCTGACTTCAAAAGGCGGGAGGCCTTCGGAGCCAAGGACGCCGTGTCTGTGGTTTTGGCAGAGCCGGGCTTTAACAGTAGCAGGGATGCCAGAGATGGGCCAAAGCAACACAGATACTATTACACTGATATGTTATTTGAGTACCGGCTTTAGCTTGCGTTAACGATGCCTATATGAAAAAACAGCTACACATAGGAACGTTTTCAAAAGTCCATGACAAATCTAAGTTACAATCATAATACGATCTCGCAGTTCAGCCAGAGTTCAGAAACATTTACCGTAAGACCGATCTGAAATTTGCGAGGCAAAATCAAACGCCAAAAGGAGAAAAAAAAAGTAAAAAAGAAACTTGTTTGTGGGCTCAAAATCACAGAGTTCCTCTTACATCTGAGAAATGCCTCTGTGCTTTCTGGAGGGAGAATCGGGCCTCGACTAAAAAGCTGCCAACAAAGGCAGAGACTTGGAAAGCGATAGAGGAGGAGTTGAGGGAGGCCAGAGCGTTGGCTGCCTTTCACTGCCTTCCCACTGCTTCCTTACTCTGGGTAACAGCTCTGAACAGCCCTGCAGTGTCAGTGTCAAGCTGGGACACGCCAGAGGGCCGAGCGAGGCTGAGCAGCGGGCCTAGCGTGCCGTCTAATGACCTACACAAAACATCCCCGGGATTCATCACGGCTTGTGCCTTTTAGAAGTGCCTCGCTTCACCGGTGCCCAGCATCGTCTTAAGGCCCACATCAACTGGACCCCGACATTTGACTGAGTGCACACTGCTGTAGCCGAGTTCCCACCCAGCATCCAGAAAAGATTACCATGATTCCTACACATTTTCTCATTTTAAAATCCCACACCTTTTTTCAGAGCTTCCTCTCTTGACTGGTTTTGTAGATTTTGGCCAGTGTTCAAAACGACGCTGACAGCGGCTGGCCAGTATGACTGTCAACAGTATCACTCGGCAGCTTCAGCTCAGATATCACCAACAGAGCAGCAACTGTCACAACAGGCAAAATAAAAGTGGTTCTAAAACTGCTGTCTCTGCAGTCGTGTGTATTTGGAATGCATTGTTTTCCGTACGTTCCAGACAGTTTGTGCAACTCAAACTTTTCAAGACCTGCAAATAAATAATAAAATATAATATAATAAATAATTAAATTCTAAAATGATTTATACATTCCCCAGACGTTCTAGACCTGTCTCTCTTTAATTTCAAAATTGGCAATGACTGACTGGACAGTTTCAAGCATCCGATGGAGAGAACGGCAACTAGTCTGCAAACGGCTGACTAGCCTGAGAGAATCCTCCATTTAGAAACATGCACTGCATTAATAAGTGGAATAATAGAGAAGAGGTTTGGGTGTTTTTTGGGTCCTCTTTTGCCGTATATCTTTTCAACTGCCGCCAAGTGCATCAACACATTTGCAAAATCATTTTCATCATCATACATCACAAGCCTGCAGATTCAAATTAGTTTCACCCCCACATTTCCAAACAGGCAACAAACCATCCAACCATTTTCCTTCATGAACTGACAACATGTTACAAATGCAAAAATCAAGGTGTGAATTCACAAAAAAGATTCTAAAGGTAATGCCGAGTAAACCTGGATTAAATCCAACATGACTTGAGGCCTTAGTGTATTTCTACTTATTCTCAAGAATTTTGGTTGCACCGTTTTCAGTGTGCAAATTCTGCGGGAGTAAATATTCCTGAGGTCAACACAAGGACACCCCCATGCCAGTTGGACTGAATCCAGGCACCTACAGAGGGAGAACTAGCCTCCATCAAGGAGGAGCTAATCGCTTTACCATGCTTCTCATGGACACAAACTTTAGTGATTTGATTGGAGTGACTGCTGACCTGAAAGAACCGGTCAGCTGCATTACTAGTGACAGGCATGAAGACAACTGAAGAGTATGACCACACAAACCACAACCCCCCCATCCCATCTCCCTCCCCACCTCCATTTTATCAAATAAAAAAAGAGCATGCCAGACAGAAGAAGTAAGAACACAGTAGAAGACGCTTCTGAGGAGAACTACGACTAAACAACTACAAGAACTACGGACGCACACGGATAGATGCTTGCTACCAACCTGCGGCTATGCTAGCATTGCTTGTTGTCTCACATGAAGACATGAATCAATTAGCAGACACCGATTACGGTACTGCTCAAGCTGAAACTCATGCTTGTGTTTAACTGTGGTTGATATCGTCTCTTAAGTGCAAAGCCAAGGAATGAATACAGCTTTGAGCCGTACCCGCTAATCCTCGATGCTGTTCAGGTTACTTAGTGGTTGTGTCTTTATCAAGCAACGGCACATCTGTAGATAAGTAGCGAGCAAATATTTCATGGAGATCACGGATCAATTCCGCAAGAAATGTGGCCACGTAGACGCAGCGCAGCAGTGGACTTTCATGAAGCTTTTTACATCATTTCAGCAAGTGGTTTCTGGCAGTGTTGTTACTACTGTAGGCCCGTGTGCAGTCATCTGCAAATGGAAATATTTTTAACATCTTTTCCGCTTTTGCATTGTGCAATCTTTAAAAGAGTTGTGTAATTTAAGGTGCAGACTCATTCACAAGCGTTTACGTTGTGCGAGGAGATTGAATTTCTCACCCGTGGCTCAGAAGGCCTGCTTTTTATTTCATACAGCCTACATCTCCTCACTGACCAGAACACGTGCTGTTGTTTTCCTTTTGCATCCTGCGTAAAAAGATTCACTCAAATCCCTGACTGCACTGCATGTGGCGGGACGGATTTCTCACAGAATCATGTTAGTTGAGTAGGAAAAGAAATTAAGAAGAGATCAAACAAAAACAAACCCCCAAGTTTGGAAACAACAATGCAACCCTTACCTTGCTCCCCTCCGCTTTCGGCTCCTGTGATTGCAAGTGATTCAAAGAGCAGTGTTTAAAAGTCCTGCTGCCACAACGACCCGAGCTCCGCTGGACAACACTTTCATGTCCTGAGAGACTAACAGCATTTTCCATATAGACTTGTGTGGGGCGTCCCTGCAGGAAGGCCCACTACAGACAGCTTCCCCCCATCGGATATGTTAGAAGTGCTTGTGTGTGCATGCTCCTGTCAGCGGTGCGTGTTTTGGCCTGCCACCACCACCACAGATAACCGAGGAGACAGTGACTTGAGAGATACGCCTTGCTAAGATATGAATTCGTCTGGTAGTGTGTTTTGTGTGTGCATGTCCAAACCAGTGTTTTAAGGGGAGCAGCAGCAGCTAATATTAGAACTTCTTTTGCAGCAAAAAGCATTTTTTCTATCATGTCATTATTATGCTTCTATAAATCATCACAGGCACTTCTGATATTCTTAGATAATTATTATTCCTCACAATATCACCCATGAAGGTCCTTTAATAAAACGGGTTAGGGGTTTGAAAAACACTGAAATGAAATCAACTACCAAATGTTATAAATGCTGCTTAATATTATCAATATATAATAATACATAAAGTGCTCTTGCATTATAGACAGTAACAGATAAAAAATAATTCTGGGCAGGTTGTGCTGGAGCCCTGTGCTGCTCCTACTTTAGTGATGAAGTGAGGATTGGATGTTGGGACATTTTACGTGGTGGTGCTGCACGCCGGCCCGGCACAGAGCCGCTGCGACAGTGTTGGATGAGAGCATTACAACACAAAGCACGGCTCCTTCCAACTAACAAGGGAAATAAGGGGGAAATGAAAAAGGGACTTCAAATGAAAAGGGAGAACGGTAATAACACAAAGCTGGATGAAACCGGGCCGTCGGAGGAAGCCAAAAGACGACTTCAAAAACTCCAAAATGTCTTGAAAGGGGCTATTCAAAAAGAAATTATGTGTTGTGATTTGACATGTTTAATGGATGACCCTTCTCCGTCTTGGCATTGTACTTTTCCATTTGCATATAACGATTTGATTACAGTCCTTGATGGGGCCAAAACGCCACTTTGACTTAGTATGGCAAACTTTTCTACTTTCTCTCTCTGGGTCTTATTTCTTTGCCTCGCACTTCTCCATAGCGCCTGATCGTTCTCGGGACACAGTCATATTTGTAGGGCTGCCCCCTAATAGTCGACCAGCCGTTAGTCGATGAGAGGAGTCTTAGTCGACCTCATTGGTCAGTTAGTCGCAGGGGAAAAAACAAAAACCTCAAACTCCATTCGGGAGCTGCGCCTTGTCGTTAAAAAGTTATTAATTTATTAGACTGTCAGGCAGGAGATCATCCAAAGTGTGGGATCATTTCCAGCGTGTAAAGGACGACCCCGAGAAGGTGACATGCAAACTCTGACGTATCATGTGACGTCTCATCTGAAACATGTAAGTAGCCTAACGTCAGCCACCTAGCACGGCCGCGCTAGGTAACTTAGCCTCCAGAGTTTTATGGGCTACCGTGAACCAGAGTGTTTCACCGGTGTGTGTGACTGCGAGTAGCCGCCACCTGGGTGTGGTTTTTCCAAAAATATATATTTAAATAATTAAATTAATATCATAAACGTGCGATGATTAGTCGACAAATAGCTTGAAATAACGACCAGTAGTCGACTAGGAATATCTTTGCTCGGGGGCAGCCCTAAATATTTGTTCCCTCTAACGTTGGGTGCTGTGACTCTGTTCACACTGTGAGCAACTTGGCTGATCGGTTTCTCTATTCTGACCACTTACGGGCGGGGCAAGACGCTCCAAGTGAATCTCTGCAGCGGTCTTGTGCAGCCACAACATTTTGAACAGGCAAATCCTGTGTTTTTCTGCTGCTCTGGTGCCGACAGTCATCGACCACTAACCCTAACCCTCTACAGTTTAAGAGCCCTCTTAAATTAAAAGGTAGGAGTCGGAGTGCTGCGCCTACCAAACATGAAGCAAAGTGCTACACCTGTCTTAAACAAATCATTCCTAATCATTAGATTGTTTTTAAAGGTGATTTGCCACCGTCACTGATCAATATCCGCCCACATCCGTGGGCTGGCTGCCCTTTTCTTTTTTTTTTATTCACTCACTGGTATAATCAGCAGTTACATCACTATGACTAGTATTTAAAATATGTTTAATGGATTGATCCAGTGATTTGTTGATCATGTTGCTCACAGCGTGAACGCACAAACACCCCTTCACTCGTTACTATTGGTTGCTAGTAATGTTTGCAAACTAGGAACTGAAGCTTTTGCTCTCACGGCAAGTCTCTCTGGAGGAGAGCGCCAGCTACAGGATTAAAATGTAAATCAATAATCCTCTGACCGTTGGTGAGCAATAACGGAATTTTGTTAATAAATATGCCATTACTCCGCCCTCTGAGGACCTAATATACAGTATCAGGGGGTTACTGAGCTTACCATCTCATCCCCGGGCAGCCAGTAGCCTTCCTGCTCGATGCCGGCTTTGGAGCCCTTGCAGCCAACGGTCAAGGTCTCCACCACCAGGCCGTCCTTCACAGCCAGGCTCAGTTGTCTGGCTGTTTCCTTAGGGTGCATGCCAAACACACGGCTCAGGTACCTGGGTGGGCGTGGACGGAAAAGTAATTGAGGGGTGCAAGGTGACAGCCATAGGGAAAGCAGCCTTGTTGCAGCAGTAATCCATGCTAACGAGGACAAGGAAGATGTGGACAAACCGTATATGTCAATATAAGCATATGGATATAGATCTTCCTTTTATATACTGCACATGGGGGCAGGACATTCTGCAGTATTATAGCAGTATTTCAAAATTGTTATTGCTTACTGTGCCTAATGTTGATTTGTATGGCGGGTGGGTGGTGAATGTTTGTGATTACTGTGTTATGATAGTGTTTTATGTTGTTTATCAGTTATCCAGTGCGCTGCTGTGATAACTGGGGGGGAAAAGAAGTAAATGTGAGACATTAAGCACATTTTAAAGTTGGTTACACAGACCTACTTATTTGTAAATGAATGATTAGCTAAGTTACTGATTAACTAATTGATTTAAAAAGCCAAATTGCTGTGGCACTGACCCTTCTTCATGAGGAGATTACACATCCCTCCGAGGCAGAGAGGGCGGTCAATTATTCTCCTCTGCCTCACCGACTTTATTCTAATTCTCCGCTATTTCCACAGAGTCAAAGTCATCACCCGTTAAGCCACAAAGCCCGTTTGGTGAAATTAAGCCGGCGTGGGACTGGAGGGCTGGGGCCATCCGTTGCATGCCGCTGCTTTCCATCGCCATGACAACAGCCGCTTACTGGTGTTCATTTGGCAAGCAGCCAGCTCCCAAGGTACTCGCCGACTCGCCGTATGAGAGGTGCTAAGTGTTTCATTTAGCCCCCCCAGACCCAGACCCTCCATCCGCCAACTGAAAGGAATGACTGATCAGCAAGGTCTGCTGTGAATGATCTGTCAGCCATTTGTGTTCTTTGAACAACGGCGATGCTCCCCGCAGTTAAAATCATAATAGCTAAAGCGTCACGACTGCAACCTGCTGCTGATTTTATATCGAGGCATGATTCCTACAGATGTGGACTGCAATATGGGCCGGCTGACTTCACGGCCAGAATGACAATGAGTGAAAAGCGGTTGCAGAATGTCAGATCTCGAGCGGTTGTCAATCCGCCTTATTGATCGCCCTCCTGTACGGCCTTGAGCGCAAACAGGGCTCAAAGCAACACAAGCTAGCCTTGCCTTTGTACCAACATTTACATTCCACCAAAATCAAAAGAGCCTTGCAAGACCTACTGAGGCGAAAGGGCAACTTTAGGAAACTTAGGGGCTTTTTAATGCCAGTTAGAATAAAATTTCACACCAATTTTGCCACACAAAAAAATTGCCCTATTAGAATATGGCTGGCTTCTCATGAGAAACCTCTCAAGCTATTAGAGACTCATCACGCTGCATTTATCTGCAGACACTCTGAAGACGGGCCTGCTGATTGAGTGGCCGAACATGGTCTGTGTATACGCGGTTCTAGTCGTCGTTACGTGTGTGTGAACCTGTTTTCTCCCGTCACGTCGTCATCGTGCTGCTTCAAATCACCTCAGACATTTCTGATATTCCTACAAAAGGGCTTGACGTTGCCTTTTGCCTGGTGGCCCTTTGCCCAGCGGACAGTGGACACAACACACTCAGAGCTCCGGGCCAGCAAATATCGATTTTTACCGGGCCCGCTTGGCCAGTGATCAAAAACATCCTGTATTTGGATGGTTTGGATGTGAAATGATATGACAGAATGATCATCATGGTTATCTCGGAGAAGCCCTTCCTCTTCGCGGTCAAGCATGCGGAATGCCAAGAAGGCCATTTGGACTAATCACGTAGCAACATCATCACTGCTTTATTCCGTGGTCGCGTTCAAGTCGGCTGGACAGACCAGCAGCAGCGTCTTCACTGCAATCACTACTCCTTCAGACAGTCAGTCAGGACAGCGACAGCTTACAGAAAGGACTTTAGTTAGCTAGCTAGATTCAGGACTAAAAATGTTTACGCCCCCCGTCGTAGAGGAAGAGGAGAGAGAATACAGCAGAAGAAGAATGCAAAGGTTTCCGCCTCACTGTCCGGGACCGGGGACGTGGTTAGGTCATGCAGACAACTGAGTGGAATTAGCATAAAGTGAATCTCAGATCTCAAAGTGGCAGCATCAAAACGCATGGGCAGTTGGGCACAATAACGGGCCGGTAGTTTCAGTGTTCGGAGCGGTAACGTTGAAAAACATTAGCCTGAATGTCAGCCCCTGTATATAACAATTTTGATTATTATTATTCCTACATTGCCAATGAAGGTCCTGCAATAATAATGTGATTCTTTTGTGATGGTGTGATGTACTATTGATCCCCGGGGGGAAATTCCTTTTCTCTGGCCCAGGTCAGGGAGCTGGTAGGGATTCAGTACCTTGCTCAGGGGCACTTCAGCAGGGCAGATGCTTGCCCAACATCAAGGCGTTAACCCAGATTTCCTTGTTGGAAGTTTTTTGAGCTTTCTGGACGCACAACTCCCGTTCATTTCTAATAGATTGCCGTTTCCTGCCTTTTTTTCCCCTGCTTCGTTGTGTTTCTCATCCCCTTCTTGGAGTACGCCTACTTCTCTGAAAGACGTGAGATGCCAAACAAAATATCAAAGCAAGAGGACTTCCCATTTTCACTTCTCATTCTCAAAATATGCATCCTGGTGGCTCAGTGGGCCAAAGCACATACCATGTACTCAAAACGTTGTAGGGATAAATCTCACAAACGTCTTAGCATGTCAACCCTCTTGCTCTCTCCCAGCTTCCCAGTCTCCCTCTGCTGTACGGTATAAAAAGCAAGGGCCTGGTGAATACAGACACTGTAACCAAAGAGGTCCATCAATAATCATGTGTCATGTCAAAGTGTCCTTGAGCAAGACGCTGAACCCCTACCTACCATGTAAGCAGAAATGCTATTAAAAAAATAAAAATAAAAACGTTCAAAAATAGGGCATTATGTCTGTCTAGTCTGTGGTGACTTACTTGGAGATCCTGTCCATGTTTGCGATTTGTTTCTGGTTGCGTATAACCTCAATGGCCGCCCACACGTACTGGACCACCTTGGGGTCCGCCTGCCTCTTCTTCACCACACGCGACATGATTTCCTTATTCATCTGACCTTCAGGGAACAGAAGAAATAGAAATCAGCCGACGTTTTTTTTTTTTTCCTCAAAGCAGCCTTCTCATTCCATAAATAAAAAGGAAAGAGAAGAGGGATATCAAGGACTCCACAAGCTAACCTAGAGGCCTGGGCATTTTTAGGTAGCTTTACTTAAGATCAGTTTCAAAAAACTGAATTTGAAGTATGCTTGATGTATCGCACCAGAGATAAAACAAGTGGCCACATCATCAGCAGTAACAGTAGTACTAGTAGCAGCAGCAGTAGTAGTAGTAGTGGTGGTAAGAGAGGTGGTGTAACGTGGTGGTAATGGGAGTAGTAGTGCTGGTGGTGGTGGTAACATTACTTGTAGTAATGGTAGTGGTGGTAATTAGGTCGTAGTTTTTATAGCTCAGGGAACAATAACTTTTCAACAGATTCACACGCACAACATCACAGTGTCAAGCTGACGTAACAACAGTGTTTTCTCAATGAAGCTTCAAAGGGGCTGAAAACGTCAGGTGATACATGCTTTTAAGTACAAATACAGTTGGCTCACCTGCCAAGCTGGTCAACTAAAAAAATGTACCTGCCAAGAATTATTTTTAACCAGCCAAAATAATTAGTAAAAAATTTTAATAGAAATGTGACACCCAATTTATTTTAATGCTACTCTGTGTGCTGAATCAGGCACTGTCTATTAACTGAAATTGAAACTTATGCTGCTCACTGAAAGGCCTATACAATGGGTCAAATTTGCATTTAATCAATAACTGGAATGAATTCAAGTTACAAGACAGCATGAGTACCATTTTTATGTACACTCTCTCACACGCACACAGCTGAAGTTAGAATGTTTTGCATTTTCATATCAATGTCCAACGAACGTCAGGCTACTTTGTTATCCAGTGAAACTGAAGCTACCGCTTTGTGTGGAGCAGCAAAACAGGCAGCTAGTTGGGATGTACGGTGGCCAGCAGGGACAAAGTTTGAGTACAGGCAAAAAAAACAAAAACTGTCGGAACAGAGGGATTCAAAAAGTAATCATCGCAAAAAGTTACCAGCCTCGGAGGCGGGAGACACTTACTGATTTATCCATTTGGCGCTTGTCCAGTCAAAAGTTCCGACCATTCCAAGCACTCCATCATTTTTAAAGTATTCAGTGCAACTATTACCATCCCCTCCCTGTTGCATGGAAGGAACGGTGCATGTCTGCATTAGATACAGGCTAGGCCATGTCTGGCCATCCAGAGTAGCCAAACAAGTACTGAGACTGAAAACCAGCAGCCTTAACGACTGTCTGCTGGAGCTCTGCTCTATACATGTTGGTCAATCCTAACATGGGAGAATGTCTTTAAGACACCCAAGTCCAAACTCGCTGAGGACGTCTTGCCCTAAAGGAATACTGGGGCTGAGCCATCTTAATACAGCTCCACTGTTTTCCAGATCAAACACAAGCTGGATCATACTGAGCAGCACAAAGCAAATCCCTCAAAATCTAATATACTTGCCTGTAAACCTGCGTAGCAAAATGGGGGGTGGAGCATGGCACTACCGCTACTACTGCCAAGGGGTTTGTTTCCAACTACACCCAAAGTTTGTGCACTCATGGCAGTGCTTTGGATAAAAGCCCTCAGCAAAAGGCATGTGTGGTAGATCTGAAACAATAAGGACCACAACTGAAACAAGCCCAAGATGTTTTCCTACTATCCTTGACAATCTTTCTTCATATGCCATGGGCTATATTTTAAAATTGGTAACATAAAACAAACTAAACTAAAGCTGCAACCACCCATTAGGACAGAGCCGGGCTTACGTGAAGAATTCACCGTACCACCGTGAGCCACTGGAATCGTTTTAGGCTGAGAGTTCATGTCCTGCCTGAAGACCCTATATTTAAAATCCAGATATGATTTCATGTATTACTTTTCAATAGAGAGACTCATAATATGAAGTGCTGTCATTAGGAGGTCATCGTTAATATACCTAATACATTTCCCTCCTTGGCTTGTGGAGAGCAAAATAAGAGCAAATAACGCAGTGATGATGGGAGCTTAGAAAAAGCCAGAGGGAATTTGACGAGACACACTCTTAAAACCTTCAAAGGACTGGAATTATACTGGTTTGCCCCTCCACTGCGGTGCATAGGCCTGGCCTACTCTGAATATCTTGAAAAATTCAAATCCAATTTTATGCAGTTCTCTTCTTAAGCATCCGTGAAACGTAAGATGTCACTTTAATACATCGCAGCAAAGAGCTAACCATAATAATGATTACAGCATTGTTACACTAAGGAAGAAGCCTGGCTTTAGGGCATTTTGTGGCAGAAGAGGCATTAACGGACGTTGAGAGAGGATGTCCATTTTAACACATTTCTCATGCAAGTGTAAATTATGGGTGAGAGTGACAGTGAGCATGTAAGATTAATCAACACATGGTGGGATGAGAGCAAATCAGAATAAATGCAACTAAACCACAAATCACAAGACATGCGGTCAGCTGGTCATGGTCAGAGCTGGAGGTTTCTGATCTTTGATTTCACATTGGGCAACACTTAGCTACAAAACCCTTTCCTTAAAGCCTATTGTGCCATATCCTGCTCCGCTACAGACTGCTATAAGAGACAAATATCAGCCTGAAGCAACTGACAGTAAGATTACAAGCTAGTCTTTGCTAAAAACACACAGTTCCACCATCTGAACTCCTGAATTTTTCTATTACTACTTAAAAGTCACACGGAAACAGGATTTCCTTGTGTCTTGCTTTGATTAATTTCGGGTTGAAATAGATGATGTGACGGGGCAACGACTGTTCAAAAATGTTCAAAAATGCTTTGCTCATAATCTTGAGTATTATTGGTTGGAATTTCTATATACAGCTACTGGAAGGCCATTAAGTTACAGCTCAAAATACGCCGTTTTCCAGGAAGTAAAAGTAAACTTTATAAATTTTGGGGAATTTATTGTTACATACTAGGTGTACAATATGATACAGAGAATTAACTAACAAGGTGAAAGGGCTTTTTTAATTTCATGATGACTTTAAACACCACGGGTTTCGTGCCTGAGTGAGCTACAGTAGGAACAGAAAGTAAATCAGGCCTCTCAACACCGCTGAAGGAGAAAGACGAGAAGGGAGCATGGAGGTGACAGTGAGTAATGTGACCCCCCTATGCTTTGCCAAGCGCAGTAGGTGTGAATGAGGGCCACCTGTGCCATGATGCCAAAGCAGCAGGGGCCACTTCCGTTCTCCTTCCTTCATTATGCATCTGCTGGGCTGGCATGCCCACGGCACAGCCACCGCTGCCTGGCACACAGCCACTCGCCTGCACCCCTGTCTCCAGAGACCTCACACTACATGATGCCAGAACAACAGATTCTGAACCTCACCATGCTCCCCAATCAATTAGGCAAGGTGTGCTGCACTGGGGGCCAATTAAAGACAGCCAACACAGGATGAGAGGATGAGAGAGGGTTTGTGGCTCCTGGGGTAAACAAAGGAACTGTTTCCTCCTCAGAATAATATCTGATGTCTCCTTCTATTCCAAAGGAGCAGCATCTTCACTAGTTGTAACATCCCAGACACTGAAAGTAGTCGTGAGACATTTCTTTGGGGGATGCCAATGCTGTCCAAAGACCTCAGCATGGATTTCTGCCATCCAGCGTTAGCCAGCTAACAGTCAGCAGGTTGACACTGGTGGGATGAGACCAAACGAGGTTTTCTGGGACATGAGATCTGCATCAGTACATTATAATTGTGTACTTAAAAACAAATCTTATTTTCAGATGAGACATTGAACACAACTCGTAGATTTGGCAACAAAGGGACAGCAGTGGAAGGCCACGGGGAGTTAGCCAGTTAGTTAGCTTAGCTACTAGCCAACTAGCTAACGTCCTACCTAACGTTGCCCAGACAAAGGGACCGGTTCTACTTTTAACCAAATACCTTAAATGATGCCGTTTACAGTACATATATATCATATCGTAACATATCCCCCCACACTAGCGCATACAACCGGGCTTTGCTGGCAAACAAGCTATCTGGCTAATATTAGTTAGCTTAGCTTGGTTACGAAGCTTACGTTAGCTGACACATTTGACAAACCTGGCCAACTTGTCAGCGAACCTGAACAGTCCTCGCAAGCAGTGTGGCAAGCTAGTCGAGTCGAGTAAACTTCATGCACAGTGTAAAGAAAGCACCGTGACAAATTAGCGATACACCATCGGCTAACTAGCGTTTGTTTTGGAGGGCGCCATGTTCACAATCCTCCATCATGGGGTAGAGAAGGCAGGTTCGGCCAGCTAGCTAGCTAGCGCCTCTGCTCGCTAGCTAGCCGCAGTGCTGTCATTGAAGCTATTCAATTTTCATAACAATAAAATTCAAACTTACCTTTGATTCAGTGTTACTAACATACAACGCTGTAGAACATCCGCGAAGGACTGAGGTCGAGGCAGCTCACATTTGTGTTTCCGGGCTAGTTTAGAGTGTGGCTGGTGGTTTGTGTCCAGCTGGCCACAGTGCAGCGCTGGGCTGGAGGTAAACACAGCGCCAGCAGAGCAGGCTGATCACCGCCTGGAGAACTCTAGTGGCGGAATCTGACTTCCTCTGCACACCTCAGCTCTCATCAGCACTGACTTCCTCTGCTCACCTCACATCTCATCTGATCAGCACTGACTTCCACTGCACACCTCACATTTGATCAGCACTGACTTCCACTGCACACCTCACATCTCATCAGCACTGACTTCCTCTGCTCACCTCACATCTCATCTGATCAGCACTGACTTCCACTGCACACCTCACATTTGATCAGCACTGACTTCCACTGCACACCTCACATCTCATCAGCACTGACTTCCACTGCACACCTCACATCTCATCAGCACTGACTTCCACCGCACACCTCACATCTCATCAACACTGACTTCCACACCTCACCTCAGCACTGACTTCCACCGCACACCTCACATCTCATCAGACTTCCACTACACACCTCACCTCACATCTCATCAGCACTGACTTCCACCGCACACCTCACATCTGATCAGCACTGACTTCCACTGCTCACCTCACATCTCATCAGCACTGACTTCCACCTCACATCTGATCAGCACTGACTTCCACTGCACACCTCACATCTCATCAGCACTGACGGACTGGGAAATTACATCTACGCATCAAACAGTACGGTTTGCCAAAGTCTATGCATCTAATATCATTTGCCACCAAAACCTCCCAACCTGCTCATATAAATTGAATGTGTGGAGCAATACCCGACGAGATATTATTTGGTCACTGTGATAAATTATTTCTCACAGATTTCTCACCTGATGTGGCTTATATAGATTTCTGGCAATTTTTGTTTGACCTTTGCTCTGCCTTATAACTTACTGAAAAAGAAAACGCTACAAGATCAAACCAAATGACGCCCATATGGTACAAAGTGAAGCAATGACAGCAGCTGACTCACCTATTAGACCCACTGTTTGGTAGGTCACCAACGGATCATCTTAGAGGCAACACTGGTTCTGCATGTTGCTCTGATGTGATTTTGTGTGTAAGTATGGTTTCCAAATAGACTGTGGCTGTTTTGGCATCGTATTTGCTTCCCTATTGAATAAAACTAGCTGCATGATCAATTTTGGACATTTGGATTTATGGCTAAAAATGTGGTAAACTCTATTCCGCAAATAAAGAGTTGGTTAACTGAGCTTTTAGTGGCTTCACCCTCCACTGACATGACTATAATATCCCTCAGCCTTTAGTGGTATTTCTAACAGTGCAGATTCACACTCAGATTCATTGATCCATGATGATTGATCATTTTACACAACGTATGATCTCCTATTGAAAAACTATGAATTAAAATGTTATAAGAATTAATTTGTCTTTGTGTTCCTCCACGGTTTCTGGTGGCTCCCACAGCAAAATTGTCAGTGAGTGTAAAAACCAACACAGTGCTAGAGTTTATATGAATCCACTCTCATCAGAGTTAATTTATATCATATCAGGTCTATGGGTGGGCAAACAATAAATTCAATCAGCACCTGTCACCTCAAATAACTGGTACTGAAACATGAACAGTCATGAGGACATTTTAACGAGTCCAGATGCCAAGATGAGACTAAATACAGTCAGTTTGAGTCTCAGGCTGAAAAAGCAAGTCAGAACTAAAGAACAACTTGTGTATGTCCTCATCACTTATTCATGTTACAAATACATTTATGTGAAAGTGGAAACTGCTGGCAGACAAAATGGATTCAGATAAGCCAAAGTCCAGACTCTGATCATCCACTTCCCTCAGAGTCTGACAGCCAGGAGGTTTTCTGTTCTGTAGGAGGCTCGGTTGCTTACAACTGAATATTTAACAGTTTTGTCCCAGAAAATCCATGATGTAATTTTCCATTTCAACCAAAACTCTATCTGTATATTTTGAGGAAAATAAACCCCCTGAAATTTATGGCTCAGGTATTGTTAAATATTTAAAAAATACAAATGTATACAAGTGTTTTGTGTATTTTGTAGGATATATCTACTGATGATATCTACTAGTTATTGCACTTGAGTTTTTCTTTATGTCATCCAAGATTTAGTAAGGTGTTTTTTTCAAATGGTGAATATTGCATTTTGGAAGAAAGTCTTTTTTCTGCTCTGTTCAACAGGCAGTGATCAATGATCCTCAGTTGCGTCTTTGACCTGGTGAGTTGCTAAGTGCATCAGATACTCAGAGGATGATAAAATCCTCCCTCAAAGTTAAGTTCAAAGCACCAGTTACACAGCTCCATGAGACAGCTGGCTTCCTAACTTTCGTTTACTTTCTTTAATGTGCAATAGAGAAAATAGAAGCCCAACTTCAAAAGCTAGGTTAGAGGATTGTGCTCAGGACTTTCCGCCTGCCATTAATAATATATTGGGAATCAAGAGGATGCTACAACATGTGGGATACTTCACAGATCTCCAGCACCTTGGGGGAATTCAGTGCCCAGCAGCAGACATTTAACAAGGCCGAGATTACCAAGAAGAAATGGATGGTCTGTTTCCAGTGGAGGGAAGAGGATGACTCTGTGTCCAGTGAAAAACACGGAACAAGGTTAGACCAATGTAGAGTGAAATATGAAAGTAATAGTAGTAAAATTATGTTTCTCCTGATATGAAGTATGTAATCGTTTTGTGGTTTGTGTCTGTGTTTGGTTTAGTATTTACTGTAGTAACATCTAGTTGCCTGGTAATGCAGTGATTGAAGCATTCTCACATCCTCACAGGAAGTTAGCACACAATTGTTCCATCCTGCAGGTACATGGATGGGTGTGAAGGATCATGTAGTGCTATGCTTCATCTGTCGATGAAGAGGAAAGAGAGTCTGACCACTCAGAAAACTTTCCAAAGTGTCTGGTGGAGGAGAAAACTGAAGAGTCAGCAACAATGATCGTAAAACTTCAGCATGCATCCAAGGGCATCACTCTGTGTTGAAAAATGGTGGGGACATGTCCCCAGCGTCCTCAGTGGAAATGACACCTATGCATGCAACTCTTTGCCTTGAGACAAGATGTGTATTGTTAGTCCCGCCCCCCGCACCGTCGGTCAGTCAAACAGCATCTATCCTGACGCTGAGGTACCCGGCGTCCGTGAAGCCACCACAGGTGCTGAAGAAGCAGATGGTGAACACAGCCAATCTGCAATCAATAATAAGCAATGCAAAGGCTAACTGTGTTTTTGAACTGGTCCTGTCTGCCACATGTTTAGCTTCACTGCTCTTTTGCTTCTCACCGATAGCCACAACCAGCTCACTGCTGGCCACGCCCCACCACATGCCCACAGCAACTGGTTTACACCCCTAAACATCCCCTGTATCACTGAAAAGCAAATTTCAGAGAGAGGCCAGATCCTCCTAGTGTCACTGGCAGGCTGTGGCACCTCGTGGCAGCCTGTGGCACCTCGTGGCAGCCTGTGGCACATCAGTGGCACCTCGTGGCAGTCTGTGGCAGCCTGTGGCACCTCGTGGCAGCCTGTGGCACTCTGTCAGCAGTTGAAAGGCTCGCTGTCAACTAGGGCGGGGCCAAATTTCCTGGTTTGTTTTCACGACAGGTCAGCAGCCGTACGTCTGTCTTAGGATTGTTGCTGAGCAACCGCGTTCTACTTTTTTGTTTTTCCTTCATTGTATGTAATTACTTCCACCAAGGAGGTTGTGATTTTTTTTAAATAAGAAGGAACAAAAATACACTCATTACTAATGAGAATTGTGTTATGCAAAAATAATTGCGTGAACACAGGTTTAAACATAATTGAGCAAACATAAGTTTAGTAACAAGTAGGCCACTTAATAAATCAACATTAATAATGTTGACATAGTTAAGTTGTGTATATACTAAGGGTTATATACTAAAATATTTACTGCAAAATACAGCTAGCCTACTGGATAAGATTTCAAAGTCATTTAAATTTAACCTGTGGGTAAAGACTTCCTATAAAACATGCTATTCGCTGGCATTATGTCAATATGTTGTTAAGAGTTCTGACTTTTATTTGCACATGTAAAAACTGTAAAACAAAGGGAACATCATTCCTTTCTGACTGAGCAGAGGAAATAATCTGTTGGATCAGCATTAGATGCCATACGCTAAATCTCCACTGGGAGGCGAAAGAGTTCCACTGAGAAGTACCTGTACCTGTAGCTTGGGGTGGCTCTCACTCACAAATGTGACAAATTGACAACAGTGTGTTTTTCTGAGTTATTGTCAGAGTGATTATTCAAGTGGGAATGTCTGTCGAGAATAAAGAGATTCAGATTTTGTCCACAGGTCAGCTGTACTGTAAATGTTAATTAAATCCTGGTCTGGCTTCAGGGCAGCAGGGGTGGCAGGAAGACCGTCCTGTAACCGGAAAGTCACCGGCTCGATCCCTGCTACTTACCGTTTGCCAACTTCCATTTCAAAGCATCCCAGAGCAAGAGACTGAACCCCCTCCCTGCTGCTGGGGTGCTGCAAATAGCTGATCCTGACCTTTGACCCCCTCTGGTGTGTTATGTATAACATAACATGAATGCGTGTTTCAGAGGGAAGTGTCAAGAAATAAATTCCTAATGACACTGGGGCTGATATGGAGATGGAAGACACACACACACACACACCACAACACACACTGAACAACCTCTTCATCACAACGCCTGTGTGTGTGTGTTGTGTGTGTCTCTAAAGCAGTTCAATGACCTTTGACCCCCCCCCCAAGTGTGTATATTCAGGGTGATGAGCGAGGAACAAATTCATCTTTTGCTTAAAAAAACCCCAAAAAACAACTTTTAGAATGTGTTGTTTAAAGGACTTACAGGATGGCACTGATGTTTCCATTGTTTGTCGCTCTCTGCTGCTGTTGTTAGTCATTCATTCCTTTTGTTTGTTAACTGGAGGAAGCAGTCTGTCTGTGTATTGTCTACTCCACACCTGATGACTGAGCAGTAGAGGGTGCCCTTATACACTCGACCTCTGCTGCTGCTTTTCTGTTGCTGTGAATACTGAAAATACTGCTAGAGCTGTTGGAAATATCCAAATCATGAGTTGAGTGCACATTAATGACCCAACAACGTGGTAAATACGACGGAGGAAACAGTTCACTGTGAGTTGCTGAGGCAACTGCAGCATTTAGGGGGCAGAGAGCATGGAGGCTGTATAAACAACTGATGGTAAAAGTGATGTATTTTGTCATAGTATGTTCTGCATTTTATGTAAATAATTAGGATTGTTGCATGTTTCTATTCTCACTCTTTGTTTAAAGTTACAATATACAGCGTCTTACCTTGAGCAAAGTGTATTGCAAGCCCTGCCATCCACCCTCCCAGTCGGGCAAATTCCTGCCCCACCTGTCAATCATCTTGAGCAGCAGTCTGATGAACTCTGAGGGATAACCTTGCACACTGGCTAAAAACACACCTGTCTAGCAGTGTACAAGCAGCTCTGCATCGCCTCTCAGCTGTTATCTCCTCCAAATGGCACAGGCGTGGTGTCTTGTTTGCTGCATGTTTAGTCTTTTGTTTCTTACCGCTAACACTTAATTAACCCCAACGTCATTGAAAAGCCAAATTCAGGCAAACAGGGGATTAAGGCCTGAACACCACAGGGTCACAGACAGACACAGACTGATAATGTATGATATATATATGACATATATTTATTATTTTAACGTAAATAAAAGAGAATGAAAAAGTTGCATATTGCAGCTTAAACTTTTATCATGCATAAACAACAACTTCTGTCCAAAAAAAACAACATATAGCCTATATATAACAGCATGTCATTTATTTCTAAAATTAAACAACAGCTACCAAAACCCAGTTATGACTTCCAAATTTTTCGAGTTTGAGTTGGAGCTTCCGAGGAGCACTTGAAGGCAGCATGAGCTGCTCCCCACCAGCCTGCAGTGTTAGATAAAGGCTAGCAGAGAGCCACCGCATGGCAGCACATGGTACCGATCACAGCGCTCCTGTGCTTTATCGAACCTGCACATCTTTCCGTGGCCCGCGCTGATGCTTCCCTGATAGCGCCGCGGTGCCCATGCATGGAGAGGAGACTGCTTCATGTGCCAAATCACTCACACTGGGGCCTACCGGCAGCTTCGGCTGAGCAGTCTGTTCAGTTTCATGCTGCCCTGCAGAACCAAACAAGTGCACCGGGTTCCTATATTCATTAGAGAATGTCATAACAGGAAAGTGGGGAGCTCATTATAGCCCGTCTACTGAAGACGGCGTCCGTCCGCTGCCATTCGCAAATTGTATGCAACTGCAGCAGCTCACGGCTTTATAAGCTTGTTAGGGAACTTTAAATTAGTTAGTTTAGTGTGAAGAGTTTTGATATCCACCATTAATGAATAAGGTGTCTATCCCCATCCCTTCCGTTCCCTCTGTATAGTTCAATCAGACAACTCACATATCAAGATATAAAAATACTTGAAAATAAAATGTAAATGCAGTTTTTTTTTGTTTCCTCTCACTCACTGTAAAGTATATTTTAAAGCCTGCCAAACGAGAGCCCAGATCAGTTGCAAATCTGCTCATAGAGACCCTGGAGAAGCAGCAGCAGGTGGATGCTGTGGTGCTGGGAGCCGAGAGAAACA
>OMOV01003221.1:1415-14592 GCA_900312565.1 Beryx splendens
TAAACGTCTCTTCAGTAGAGGCCATCGTCCAGCTGACTGATCATCTATGTTGGTGGCAAGATGTGAGAAGAGTCACAAAAAAAAACATGAATAAGCATATGCATTTTAGCCTGTCATGGGAACCAGGCTCTTGTCATTTCCAAAGCTCAGGTATTGGCAAGCATAACTGGCTAAGTTTTGATTGAGAATATGTGTTTAACTGTACATAAAATTCCCTGTGATATCGTGGCGATTCTGTCTTGATTGAATCCGTCCTTCAACTACCTCGGTTTCAAGCCACACTAAATCCCTACCAGCTCCAGGATGTTGTTCTGTAGCAGATCCAGCTCTCTAACCTCCATGTGTAGGAGAAAAGATAACTTTCCCTAAGGGGAACAATGAAGTATCACATTACATTAAAATGACCCCTGTTACAAGCCACACGGCTTGACTCGCTCCCATATTGCACTGCTTCAGCCACTGCTTGCATGTGCATCACGTCTGCTGGGGAGTGTGGGCCCCCTTTCTAAAAGCGCAGCTAGAGTTTTGTAATCCTCAGCTATTCTCAGCTAAGGAACGAACAGGAGACTCGGCCAGCGTGCAGCTGCACAGAAACACCGCAAAGGGGAAAGTGGGAAGTGCCATTGGAAAGGTTGTCAGAGCTCATTAGCTCACTACACTCAGCGGCCCACTGGTTACATAACGAGAGGAGCTGCTCAGTTATGTCAGTAGGAATATTACGGTAATGAAAGATAATTGGGGGGGGTTATCTTGTGAGCGGACTAGGGAGCTGCTGGGCTTTGTAGGGCCTCTGGGTTGACGGGATGGGATGTGATTGATGGTAAGTGAGTGGGAGTGGGTGTATGGTTCAGCTGTGGTCAAGCAGTAGTGTGCTTCAGAGTTCATTTCTACCACAGTGAGGATCACAGCAGGGGCAGAAGAGGAGAAGAAGCGTGGACTCAATGACCTCTCATCCCCTTACAATAGAATTGTATTCCTCTATTCTCCGCCTCTCCCTCAGTTTATCGGTCTTTTGTCTTTTTCTTCTCCCCTTCTTTCTTGTTGTTTCTCTTTCTCGCTCTTTTTCTTTCTTCTTTTCTCTCCAGCTGGTCGACGCTCCATCTCTTCCGGCCGACTGAGTGGTGTCCTTGCTTTTCGTGCTAACTCCTTCCAGGGGTAATAGCCGGCAGCCCGTCTTTGACTGAAACATCACACACACGCCGCTTCAAAAGTCACGAGTTGAAGTTTGCCCAGGCATCCAGAAAAGATGTTCAATGCCCTCCGCCGTCTGTCCGCCGAGATCTAAGACTTTGATGTGGCCCAATTTGTTCTTCCGTTGCTTTTTTTGATTTAACATTTGAGGCAATCCAGATTTTTCACATTTTCATCTCAAAGTGGGCGAAAATGGAATTGTTCTGGGTGCCACCTGCAATGTGGAATAAGAGTGTAACAAAAAGAAAGCATTGCGTTGCACAAAAACCAGATTGCATTACACAAAACAGTGCATAATAGTCTACAATTTCACACAAGTATGGAGGCTGGTAACAGCATGTTTAGTTTTATGCTCAGCTGTGCACAAACTGTAGTGACAGTGTAGAGGCAGGAACTGTAGTTAAATATTAGCTTCAGAATTTGGAAGAAAGAGTTCAAAGACATGAAACAGTTACTCCAACAACAATTATTGGATGCGGTTTGTGTTATTCTATAGTGGACGTAATGAAAGGGGTCAGTGTAGGAACATATAGCTGTCAGACCTTTGGGTCATTGGCTATAGGGCTACATCTGTGTGAGTCTGAATATAGGTCAGTGTAGAGCAGAGAGAGAGAGACTACTTCCTGATCCTAACTGTCTGGCAGGCTTTTCGCCTGGTTGGCTGACAGACTGAAGGGCTGTCTGGCGAGCTTCCCTATCCACGTGAACAGCACCAGGGACAATGGCACCACACTGAGCCCCTTATCTTCCTCCAAACGGTGTTTTCTCCTCTGGGCCAAGCTGAGGTCACGAACCTGGTGATCTCGGGGCCACTGGTTAGCATACATCTAAGGTGTACACAGGTGCTCATACATACACGTGTCTGAGGAGGTGCACATGCATGCAAAGACTAGACTGTTTGCACACACATGCACACACGTCGCCAACCACTCTGGATGATGAATGAGTGAAAGTGCAGCACTTTAGTGTTGCACAAAGCGGGGGGAGAATTTCTGGCAGTGGCTGCCAAACGCCGCAACGCGAGCGGGCCACACGCCATAGTGGCAACTGCCAAAGACTGAATATGCTGACCACTGCGTGACTGTGGTGTTTTCCTGCTCCACATACCCTGCGTTGGGGCATTCAGGGTCGTGCAATATCCAGTTTTGTCGTATCATTTGGGCTCCTTTCAGCGGGAAACGCTTAACTGTGTTCTCGATGCAGACTTTGCACGAGTCAGGGTAATGTGATGCCGTGTTTCAGGTTTCAGGAGAGACATATGAATTGTCGGCACAGAGAAACACCTGGTATTTCTTGCTTTGGTTCCAGTTTCTGTTGGCACATAACCGCCGCTGCTGTCGCAGTTGTTGTATTGATTTTCCCCCCCGTTCTTTTTTGGTTTCTCTATGTTTACCCGCTATCCTTGGAGCTGAATAACAGAAATCGCTTTTGTTGTCAAATCATTCACAGATTTAGCTGGCCTTGACACAAAGTGGCAGGCAAAGCATGGCACAGTTCTGCATGTGTGTGCACGCATGGGTGTGTTTTCTATGTAGACGTAATGCATATGTGTTCTTAACTGACTTTAATCACTGATGGCATGGCTCCATTCAGACTTAGTTCAGTGTGACCGAGCTGACATGTCAAACATGAGTTCTTGATAGCTGCTAGTCTGTGTTTTCCTGTCCCAGCCATGGCCTTGCACTGGTGAGGAGTCCCTTTTGTTATCTTAGTCCACCGGTTCAGATAATCCAGTTAATCATTACCCTGAACCGTTAAGAGTAGGACAATAGAACCGATGCAGTGCATGTGATCTGGCATAACTTAGACATACGTTTGTATTCAAAGGCTATCCTTCACAGCTTCAGGAATGATAGAGCTGAGGTGGGGGTGGGGACCTGCGAAATGGTCCTGACATTCCTGGTTACTGATGATGGTGAATACCTGGTGTTCAGCTAGTAAAATGTGTCACTGAATGTCACCACAAACCCTTTGTTGAGCCATTAGTAATCCTTGTATTTGTCTGTTTGGAGGGGCTTGTGGTGGCCCTCTTGTGTTGTCACCATGCTGTTGGCTGAGGGGTTTACAGATTCAATGTTAACCACCCCGACCGACTGGCAGACTGGTCCGGTCTGGTCTGGTCAAACGTGTGATAGTCTGTTGTTTTGATTTGTGTTCTGTTGCAGATTAGAGGTCTTGACATCAGTGACGTATCAGGAGTCAGCAGGATAATCTCAGTTATTTCGTTAAGTGTGTGATACCTTGTTCTTGCCTAATCGTCTAGTGTGGACATATTTACAACTGAGTGACAAAAAATCCCTGACATCCATCATTAAGCATGTCTGGAACACCATGAGTTTTCATTTATGAATTTAAGCAGTAGGGCGATAACTATTATCCGCTGTACTTACATGGGCAGAGGAGAGGTTTGTGTGCGTTTGAAAAGCTTTGACCCCGACGTGATTTGAACACGCAACCTTCTGATCTGGAGTCAGACGCGCTACCGTTGCGCCACGAGGTCTCCTGCTGTTTCATTTTTGGTCTTTTCTATTTCTCTCCCTCCTTATCTGCCCTGTTTACCTCTCTTACTCCGTCCCCTTCTAACACTCCCATCTGTTATCACAGGCGAGTCACTAGCAGATAATGGGTTTTAGGACAGAGCAAGTAGCAATCACTTGTTATATGAAACTCTCTTGCCGCTTATGATTTTAGAAAAGCCATTATCTGAAGTCTAAACCCCTCACTGGCAAGTTATTGTTTCTTTTATTCCTTAACATATTTTCCTCTTGCATCTATTTCCTCCATTAAACTTTGGATTATTTTGCCATTTCCAACTCTTATGTACCACGCAAGCTGCTGCAGGACTTTGGCTCTGTTGATGTAGAGTTGAGCAAATCTAAATCCACATGTTCCTGTGCTGTCAAAGCACCCTGTCCTGAGTGTGATATGATGCCATGGCCAACAACATGCCTTCATGAAAGAATAGATTAACACAGTGTTTAGCCGCTGTGCTTTCCCCAGGGCATGGAAGAATATAGCTCTTTAAGAGGACTCCATAAGCCATGTTTGGAGTCTTTGAAATGGAAAAATGATGTACAAGCTGTTGAATTAAATGTATTACAGGGAGCAATGGCCGACATTATGCTTGCTAATGCTGTTAAGATGGAAAAGCACTTTGGACCTCCCCGACACATCCTCAAAGGCTGTTTTGACAGCTTCCACTGTCTAAACTTTGCGGGCCTTAACATGGAAGCCTGCTTTTCTGCCCTTAAAATACACACAGGCATTCCTTTTCCATTGAATAATGGTATAGGCTGCTGTAGCTTCACTCTTTAGTCAGGGGGAACTCTCAAATCTGGGTCTGTGTGGAGGAGAATCCTTTCTTCAGCTCTTATTTCATAGATTGGAGCTTATACAATCGTTTCTCCATGGCAAAGCTGCTCTGGAGGCATAAATAATTTTATTGGTTGAGCTAAACCTCAATGGGTGGAGCCAAAGAACCACAGTTTTGTCACAATATAAATAAAAAATATAAAAGGCAGTGACTTCTTTTTTTCATTAATTCATGACCACGGCATTCATGATGTTGAAGGTCAGCAGGCTGGCTTAGCTTAACTAGATAGCTATAGTCCGCTGTAGTATGGCTATTTTGAACTTGGAAGGTCCTAGATAACTTAGTATGGCTGGATTGCATTTTTTTTCAGTTAGTAGCAAGAGCACTAGGCTTCATAATATTAGCTTTCTCCTCTCTTACCTCTTGTCTTTTTCACTGGGCTTCAGTCTGATGTTACTTAGCCAGAAAAAACTGTGGTTCTTTGGCTCCGCCCACTGAGGTTTTCCTCAACCAATGAGATTATTTACTACAATTTAGATTATAGACTACAAATGTTTGTAGATCTAAAACTCCAATCTGCTGTTGTTTCAAGGCTGCAGGACAAAAGTCAGTTAGAGTTAAGTTGGAAGGTTACATGATATGCTGGACAGACCGAATGACTGGCCGGCTTGCTGGCTGATGAATGGATTTACCATAAAGCTGCAGACCACAGTGATCTCTCTTTGCTCTGCAGCCTGAGTGGTCTCCATTAATTATCACTCCACTTTAGTGTGGTGAGCTGTAGTAGTATACACATGGCGGGAGGATGAGAGGATGAGAGTTCATCAGGAGGTTTTTTCTTGCTGTGTTTTTGATATCATACTCTTCATTAATAACTGAAGCTCCTTATGTTTCTGTTAATCATAAGATGTGCATTGTTTGATGTAATAACATAGCAGGGACTAAAACTGTGCATTGCCAAGGGGTAAACATGTGGATTTGGTAAATGCAACGATTTGGACAGCAATTGAAACCATATTTCCTTTTGTTTTGTGTACAGTGTTGAAGTACCTAGAGTTGTTCCTCTTGTTTTTCTCATCCCACGTCTCCATGAGATGACAACTCCTGCCTCCAGCTGAATCAGACAGTGAACAAGTTGTAGCAGAGGCCAGCTATGTGGTTTGTGTTGTTTCGACATGCAGGCCACACCAGGCCCTCTTGGGTGTAATCCACTGTTTTGTCAACAGCTTATTTCTGTGGCCATGATTACAGTTTCGGAGCACTCTATTATCGGATAGCAAGGACGGGGTGTTTGTCAAAGAATTAAGAACAAGAGCTGTGAGTGCTGTCTTTCACTGGGTCATGCTCACATCATGGAAGGGATGAAGACGCACAGGTGTTCATGCAAATGAAATTAAGATCATACAAGGCATTGTTCAAAGCATTGGGACAAAACTAA
This sequence comes from Beryx splendens, assembly GCA_900312565.1. Lineage (NCBI taxonomy): Eukaryota > Metazoa > Chordata > Actinopteri > Beryciformes > Berycidae > Beryx > Beryx splendens. Next base: position 7,358 of record OMOV01003221.1, read on the forward strand.
CTCTGCCACACTCAGACACTTTCATGTTACCTTTAGTCTCTCTCTCCTGCAGCAGATCCCATGTGTCACTTGGACAAATGCTTATCTCCTCTCAACTTGCTTGAGGTTGCTTTTCTCTAACCTCTTTATCACTGCTGTTGTCTTTCCCCGCATGCCCCCTTCTCCTCCTCAAGGGAGAGGGTCAAAAAGGGCCAGTATCCAGTAGTTTGTCTTCCATACATCAAATCCTCTCCTTCCCACTACGGTCCCCATCCTGACAGACGGTATCTGTGAGGCACCATGAAGGTGTTCCAGTTAAAAGTTAAAAGTGATCATTTGAAGTCTGAAACTGACACACGACAAACACTGAAGGCCTGCAGATTGGAGTTTTAGTCATGCCAGTTTCTCTGAGGCAGATATCATCTTATTGGTTGAGTTAAACCTCAGTGGGCGGAGCCAAAGAACCAGTTTTCTTCAGTCAGCTAACTGGTTAACTTGAATGGGAAAGAAGAACCTCTGGTCAAAATATAAATGGTAATAACTTATTTTTTCATTAATTGCTCACCATGGCATTCATGTCCTGCTGAAAAAACAAACAGCTTAGAGCAGCTAAAACTGGTTTTTCATGGGCACTGGTGGTCTTGCTGGTTTTAGCTAGGCAGAGATTGCTGGTTAAGGTGGTAAGTTAAAGAGAACAATGATGGTAGATGGGCTCAGACCAAAGTAAAAGTGAGCTAAACCAACATTAATGGTAAGAGCATGACCAATATAAGCCAGCATAACCAGCTTGGCTGGTCTAGGCTGTTTATTTAGCAGGGTGACTTTGGAAGGTCAGCAGCTAACTAGCTAGCTTACCTAGATAACTATAGGCTAGTACAGCTAGCTTGAACATGGAAGGTCAGCTAGGCTAACTACCTAGATATAAGTATGGCTAGATTGCATTTTCTGACACTTTATCCCCGCTGACCACTGTACACTCTTTCAGACCATGAGCAAATCACAACAAGTTCTTGGCAGGTGAGCCAAAAAGTGAACTTAAGTTCAGACACTGAGTGGATATGGATGTGAATGGAAAATGTTCTAAGCTGAGTTAGCTATGCTGACAACTGATGATGAAGAAGAGTGTTTAAAAACATTGTAGACTAGTATTGTCTTTCTGCTTTGCCCCTGTGTGCAGGGTCAGCTATAGAGCAGCACCTGGAGCTGGTATAGGGATTCAGTGCCTTGCTCAAGGACACTTCAGCAGGGCAGATGCTTGCCAAAACAGGGGCTTACACTCATATCCTCCGGTAGGTCTCTGTGCTCACTAGGCCAAATAATACAGTTAGATACAGTGGAATGATGGACCAATCTTTTTATTATTGTGCATAGTTGATAGATTTATATTGTGATCCAGTATTTATTTTAAGGTGTCTGAAAGGCTTAGACTGAGTTGATCGAGCCATACAAGTATTGGAAAACGATTCATACTGCATGCAGCATCAAAGTGGGCCTGTGGCTTTGTCTGTCATTGACTTCAGATCTTTCTAATGCACTCTGGGTCTTTCAGCCCTGGGGCGCTATGCACACACACAACTCTTTCTCTAAAGGACTCAAGTAAATAAACATGGTTGTGTATAGTCAATAGCTGCACTAAGCTTTTATTAAACACCATACAACCAACATGTACTCTCCTAGCTTTGTTTGCCAAGCTAGAATGACGCTAAACCTTATTTCAGTGTAATCAATAATTGATAATCCAATTTTTTTGTAATTTAATATACAAGTACTGATATTAAAAACTGATACTAATACTAAAATGCTAATACTAATCATCCCAGCATTGACTTGCACTGTGACTTTACACCTTTTAAAGACAATTTTGGCTGGTCTAGGTTTTAAGAAACATTGCATTCAGAATACTGTATGTGCTCCTTGAAATAATCAAGAAATCAGTGCATTCTGATTCAGACTTAAAACACAAAACAGTGGAAGTCAAATATCTCATTACAAATCTTTTTTTAAACCACTGTGTGGATTGCAGTCTTACTTCAAAGTGGCTTCTCACTCCGGCTTACTTAGCATCACAGTATATCATTACCATTAGCTGCATTTTTCATGTTGTAGATACAGCAGTCCCCCGGATGAGGTTTAGCCTGATTAACTTAACTGAGACCCAGACAAGGCTCGTGCTGAAAAGCAGTGACTAATGACTTTTGAACCGTGCATCTATTCATCAGGCATAATTGTTTTTATGAACCATTCCCTACTGATCTGGAATCCATTATGTTGTCAAATTAAATCATTGTTATCCTGTCAAGCCAAGGGTACTTTTGTGTTTCCTTTGCCAAACATTTGAATAATCTCTTCTCCGCCTGATATGTGACCTTACTTTCATTTTTATTGTTATGCATAGCTGTGTTATCTAGCCCCACATCACACATCTTGCAAACAAACCTGTTTTTCTGACAGTGGACCTGCAGATCAGTGTCTCAAATAGGAGATCACTGTGTTACCTGTGATTGTAGTATTGGACTGATACACTTGCATAAGAATGCACCTGAGTACCATTCCTTATCAATTGTTATTGATGAACCATATCTAATGCGTTATTACTTGTATGTGGAGATGTTTGGCGTTTACATAAGTCTATTTGTGTGTTTTTCCATGTGTCTGCCCACCAATACATCCTCTCAAGACAGACAGCCAAGACAGAGCCATGAAATTGAAAATGGCATGCTCAGGGCTATGGGAGAAAAATTAATCCTTGATGTAGAGGGGCTTAGGCATTGGTGAGAATGTGGGATATTGCAGTCCTCTTTGACTACTTTATTTTGTGTCAACCTGAGCAGTTTGGACAGACTGATAGGAGCGAGTTTGCCGCGATGCTGAAGTGGATTCCTGTCTTTGTGAGTCTAACGAACACGAGACAAAAGTTTTTGGCAGGTTTTGTGCTCCGGTGCTTAAAGTCTTTATAATCAAATTGAGGACTTCCCTGAATGTGAATTCACTCCTCTCTGTTCTCAGGGCAATGCTTCAGCAGTGTCTGTTGTGGAAATATACTAAAGTAGTTAGGAGTTCAATGTGGCTTAACTTAATTGTGATGAATGATGTTTTAGAGTGGCATTACTAACAGTATGGGTTGAGTCCCAAAATGGGTTGCAGGCCTGTTTCTGGCATGTTCCCACTCCAGAAGCCTAATATTACATTTAAATGAGCTTGGGTCCCAGGGTGAAATTAAATGCACTCACTGTTTTAGACCAAGGATTTATGGCAGCACTCTGCTCACTCTATTGACATGCATGTAGGCTATCTCCTAGGTTTAGTTTGCAGATGTCACTCGTCTTAGCTGGTATGATGGTAACGCAGTGCGTTGCTATTTGACCTTGGCTGTAGCTTTGTTGTACATGGCCTTTGGAGTCACTCAACCATTTCTTCATTGCTCCTCAAGAAGGACGATTATGTGATTGCAGCCCAGGGCTAAGTTGTTCTGGAGGATAATGATTCAGAGGATTGAAGCAGATGAGTCAGTCTTTTTGTCAGGCGTCTTGACTGAGATGCCTTGACACAGATGCCTGAGATTTTAATTGACAGGAGCCCAGAGGAAGTATAGGATGATGAATGGTTTGTTGTTTGTCCCATGGACACCTACGAATAGCCACATCAAACACAAGGAAATGGCATCCTGTCATTGCCTTGCCCTGGGAATGCTTCCGCCAGACAGGTTAATGGGACACCTTGCTGCAGTTTGCGTTGCTACTTTGAAAGGTTAATGATAATGGCGATATCATATGTTTGAGTGATGCTGTCGTGGCCTGTCGGTTGTATGTACATCCATGTTTTAAAGAGGAAATCCAACAGTGCAAAACCTCCTCAGGTTTCAGATCTATGCATCTCTTTTCCCTTTGGGCATATTTGCTGGAGTCACAGAACAATTATCTGCTGACTGGTTTTAATAAAAAAAAGATTAGAAAGTCAAGGAACAATCTAATTCCTTCTTCTGAGGACAACCACAGGCTTTCCCCCTGCCTTTCATATTTTGCACCTTTAGTGTGAAAAGGCTGAGAGAGACAAAGGTGTTGGCGTTCAATCTTACCGGCAAGGTGGGGGTTTTAACCATTGCACCTGAGCACACAGCCCATGTCCTCTGATGGATTTGTTGACGTTGTGCTTTTTATTATAGAATGTTCAATTGACTGCACCATTTATTTTGCATGCTGGAAAAGAAGTAACCAACTTAGTCTTAAATGTTCTTTTCAAATAATATACAGATGAATGTGTTGAGAAACTTTTACATCCACTTTTTACAGCTTATCTGGTGCTCCTGGGTAGCTGTAGAGGCTTATACTGCATGCCTGATGGGATCATGGTAACGCTAAAATATGTCTGAACTGCATTTGCAGGAATCAACCCCATGCATTTTTCATTTTCAACTTTGTGTGACGCTGCGATTCTGCAAATGATTTGTAAGTTCAGCTCATCAGAGTTTGGGGCCAAACATGAGAGATGTTGCTGGGGGAAATTCACCGACAAATAGATGAAGTGGTGGATTTATCGGCGCAAAGTAATTTCCTGCCTAGACTTTTTTTTTCTGGTTGCGGAACATGTTGAGGGATGATTAGTCTTTGCTTGGACCTTCAAATGGGGTCATTCGGTACAGACTAAGGCAGTTTCATCAGGAAGTGTGGCTGAGAGACACGAGAGCTGCTTGAATGTGAAATCGGGGTCGGTCGCAGTGTGTTCGTGTTTGTGTGCGTCTTGACCTTCTCTGTTTGGTCACTATTGTTAAAAACCTCATTTCTCCAATAATGGGTTTTTTAAAGTAACTTGCACCCCGCGGGTAGAACATGTTCATTACCCTTAGACCAAGTTGCCCTGTTGAAAATGCATTGCAGTATGAGAACTCTCTGGAACGTACGGGTGCCATGGGAAAATCAACCAGTTTGCCCAATATTCTGAAAACCTGGCTACTTGTTTTAATAGGAGGTTTCTGCGGGACACTGACTCATAGTGAAGAGCTCCTCCATCTTCTATCACATCTTCTTCAACATATACTATCATTTTGCCTCCCCCGAAAACAATTGAGTAACAATTGAGGCGGATTGAAGCTGCAACGGGGAATCATGGTCGGGTTATCTAATTGCTGGGGCGAGAGCTGCAGTACATTGATAACAGATGGGTTTCGTCTCGTCTATTTTGCGAGACTGGGATGATGAGGCTTCCCGAGCTGAGATGCCACTGACAGGGCCGACCACCTCACACCCTGTGATTAGGGATCAGTAACGCCTGAGGGAAGGAGAAACCCTGCAAAAAACTTTGGCTTCCTGCAAACAAACCCTCACATCTCTGGAAAGTCTAGTTTTACAGTTACCAGGGTAAAAAGTGCTGATCTCTTTTCCTATTGATGCCCATGTGTTGACATTTTATAATCAATCAGTTGGCCCGATACCAGCGTCTGAACATTTTAGACATGTGGAAGACATTGTGAGCTGTTGACTGCATTGAAAAGAGTGAAACTGGAGATGAGAGGTGTTTGCAGGACACTAACAACAATAAGATATGGATAGGGATAGTCTACAAATCTACAAGTTTCAGTCTTTCTGAATCATCTACAATCATATTACTATTATAACAACTGCTTACTCGGTGATCGAGTGTTCACATGTTTTATGGACGCGGATGCCCTTGAATGTCCTGTCATGCACGACTCTGTCTGGTCATGTTTTTTTTATTTTTTTTTACTTACTTTTACAATCCCAGTTTGCCTCCAACTCCATCTGAGGCCACATTAAGATTAAGTGTGTTCATTTCTGTAACAGCAATATTCTAAATGCTCCAAACAGGCTATATAGGCTTCTCTGATGGCCAACGCTCCACTGGAGGCTGATAAACACCATGAATGTCACGGCACATCACATTTTACCGAGAAAATCCCCTATGGAGGTTTCATTGGGGTTTGTTTTACTTGCCTGCCATTGAGGGAATTGTCTGGATCCAGCAGCCCAGTTGCTTTCCTTTGCAAGAGGGAAACCTAGGCTGACTGTCAGTGGGTGTTAGGTGCCTTAAATCACGTTACACCACAGCATCTAGTGACTGATGTACTTCTGACAGAACAAGACCTGCGAGGTGTGTGTGTGTGTGTCTGTACTTGTGTGCTGCTGAATTTGGATGCTCCCACCAAGCAAGGCTATGTAAATATCCCCCATCTTTATGGTCCACCTGTCAGACATTGCAACTTTCTTATTGGTTACTGTTTGTTTTTACTTTGGCATACAATGCTGTCCTGGTTTATGCGTGTGTGCATGTGTGCTGTGCAAACTTGTATGTGTATATGTGTGTGTGCATGCATGTATTTCCGTCAGGTCTGGGTGAATGACCTGGTTGAGCCGGTTTCATGCTGTAAGCTTCAACCCGCTGTCTGTCAACCAAATGGATTTCCCAACAACCCTCCTCTTTACAAATGACAGAGTGCCCTGAAGCACTTAAACTTTCATCACCTGTTTTCAGTCTGTTGCCTGCAGTTGTCCCAAGAATAACTCCAAACCTCTCCTTCAAGTCCCTGTTGATCCAGGGCCCTAAGTTCCAAGGCTTAGGAAGTATTCTGCTTTCGCTGCAATGGCTATTCATGATTTGCCAAGTCAAGCAGAATGTACTTTCCCATGCTCAGGTTCGTAGTCGAGGAATGCGTCAGCTTTCAGCACATATTGATCTCTATGGCAGTCAAATCGGCTAACAATCCCCTTTGGAGCACGATACCACATCGTCCTGCTGCAATCACCAGCTTTGTCTCAGAAACCAGACTGGTGTCATATGCAGAGGCTTTGCCAGTTGGACGTAATGAGCATTCTTTGTCTGTCGAAAAGCTTTGACCCTGACGTGATTTGAACACGCAACCTTCTGATCTGGAGTCAGACGCGCTACCGTTGCGCCACAAGGTCTTGCTTCAGGCAGGTGTTCTCGCTCTCAGTCAGAAAAACACTGATTAAAATAGCATACGCAGCACATGAAAAGCTGGTTCTCCAAAAAGTGGGTGTTTGGTTTCCTATGTTGGCCAGGAGTCGATTAAAATGAGCAGGCGCGTTCTCAAACACACCGCCTGGGTTTCTGTCTGCCTGTGTGCACGCGAGCACAGAGGTAAACACACACTCCAGCCTGCTTTCCTTTTGCCTGGAACTCCATCCACTTAAAAATATCTGGAGTCGACCCAGCACTGCCTGTAGCGGTTGGTCTTCTCGAGCGGCTTGCATGCCCCCCCCCTCCAACCACATTTACCCCCT
>OMOV01003246.1:18607-31269 GCA_900312565.1 Beryx splendens
CATTATGAAATGAGTCCCCCCCCCCCCATCCTGCCAAAGCTTGGACCACCACCACAATTGCAATCAATATAATCAATAACTCCAGACAAATGCTTGACACATCAGAATGAAACGTTGCCTCTTTATCATGAAACCTTAAAGAGTTTACACACTGCAACGAAACAGTCAACACAGAAGAGGGTTATATATAAAAGAGCCTGTGTGATGCTGTTCGACTCAACACAATCACATGGAAAAGGCAATAAAGCACCTGTTAACTATGACCGTCTCAGACAGGAGGATCTAACGAAAATACAACTTTGTCTTATAGCTGCATAGAGAGACTTGCCCTTCTGGCAAACATTAAAAAACACTTGTTACATTATTTGCTCAGTTCACAAGCATGCAGTCCTGAGGTCCTATAGTGCTTAGCTGCCACTTGTAACTATAAAGACAAATAACCAGCAAGAAGGAAAAAGTGATTATATGCCAACTTGGTTAATTTTTCCATTAGCCTACTTGGTAACTTGCAAGTGTGACTAAAATATATATAGAAAGACATGTGGAGGAAGAAGAAGAAGAAGAAGAAGAAGAAGAAGAAGAAGAAGAAGAAGAAGAAGAAGAAGAAGAAGAAGAAGAAGAAGAAGAAGAAGAAGCATCAAACTGTGCATTTCCAACATGATGCCACAAATACTACAATTTGAGAAAGAGACAACACTCCAAACGCCTGAGAGTCACAATCTGATGATGTTATTCACAGTTTACCTAAGATTGTTAAGGAAATTCTTCACGGGGTGATAACAACTTGGCCTGAGCAGCACCTTCACCCCTCATATCTTTTTTTAATACTAGCAGGAAGCCTAATATTTACAGTCATTTCTATTCTAGCACAGGCTTGAGGATAGCCTGCAGAACAAGCACGCATCCAACTTCATTACAGTCAGCTTCCATATCTGACTAGAGCTCGGCGTTTATCCATAATAAAGACTCACAATAAAGACGTGATGTCCAATGTGCTTACCGTAGAAGGTATTTCTGGTTATCTGCCCTCCCATGGCTGGACGCAAGGTGAGTTCCCCTCTTCTCTTCTCTTCTCTTCTCTTCTCTGGCTGCCGGTCCGGATCTGTGTGTTCACGGGGAAGCGCGTGGGTTCAGTGTCCACATCACACCAGCACGACGCGCAGCACCGTGAGCCCCGACACCGTTTGAGCGGCAGGTCGTGACTGACCGACTGTCCCAGGGCGCATCGAGATTGGGCAGCGGCAGCAAGCAGGCAGGCAGCAGCCAACAGATCTGCAGCTCCAGTCCGTCCGGAGAGAGAGAGATCACGTCCAGAAATTAACATAAAAGGTGGTGGAGGTGGGGCTTCCCGTGACTATTAACGCTACAGCGTCCAGAGGTGACTCCAATCTTCCCGACCCACAAATCACTGTAACCATCCTCTAATGTTCCTGTAAGGGCGCGCACTATGTCCGCGAGACTCAGCTGTGAGTTTATAATAATCACCCTTATATCTGATGGTATAATATTCCTATAATATCTCTAGTACTTGTACATGTGCTACTCAGTATAGTTTATAATGACCCTATCTTACCTCAAGGTATTTTTTTGTAGCATTCAAAGACAGCACTGCAATATTCCTAATAATATAGGGACGTACACGTGTGTGTGCGGCTCAATAGTGAGTTTATAGTGACACTATTGTAGGACTTTATGCTATTTTTTTTATCCAATGGCATCATATACCTATAATATCTCCATAGGCAATTGTAGGATATATGTCAGTGTAAGGCAAGTCCTAATTACATCACTGAAGCTACCAGTAACAATTTAACGAGTTAAAATGACATAATGGATATGAAGTCTTATACTGAAAGACTGATATGTTTAATTCATATCTTCGGTGATTAACGTCAAAATAGCTTTCCAGCTGTGCTACTTAATAGTGAGTTTATAGTGACCCTATTGTACTTTATGGTATTTTTTATATCCAGTGGTATCACTTAATATTCCTATAATATCCCTAAAGGGACTCATGCTGTGTCTGTGCCACTGAGTAATGAGTTTACAGTGACCCTGTTGCACTAATATTCCTATCAGGACTTATAGTTGTGCAGGATTTCATGTAGAGTATCCGTCTAAAAAGTATTATAGGATTAATGTAGTTCTTTTTTATAAGGACTCATAATCCCTGTTGTAAACTTTTGGTCTTTAAAAACAGGTTGTGGGGATTTTTTGCCTCATTTGTACCCACTGAGAGGGCTGATTAGTCAGCCGTTTAGAAGAGGAGCTGTTTCTCATAGGTTGCTGGCACTACTGCATTTGACCACCTCACTTAAAACAATATTGGTCTGTGTTGTCTACATATATTCATATATCCAGGACCCCAGACAGATACACTTTAGATGGCAGAACCCCAGTTAGTTGGCTGTATGGAAACAAATTACACTATTGCAAAACTTCTGGTGAATGAAATGACAATGACGTCAACCTCATGTCATTTTGGTGGGAACCCCCTGGAAGGATCGACCCCTGAGTGACCCCAGTTTGGGAAACACTCATCTGTAGTTTATGAGGAAATGGATGGAACTTTCCATACCTCATATACTGTAGTTCAAAGCTGCCTTTGAGTGTTAACCAAACACACAGACAGGCCAAACTGTAGGCTGGTGTTGCTTACAGTAACCGAAGATTAAGACGGCTTTGGTGTATCGTCATCCTAGGCCAAACTGTCTTTTCTCAACATTGTAGTTTTTTTCATGATGTACTTGGCAGCTCGTGTGAAGACGAATGCTGATGCATTTTGACAGTCTTAGCTGTGGAGCCACAGTGATGGCCATGCAGAGACACTGCTGGCTCCGGGCTGAACTTGATGCTGGAGCTGAGGAACTGGGCCAGAACACCAAAACAGCAGGGTTGTGTGGTAAAAACCCATAAACAACTCTCATGTAATATAGGCCACCTAAAGGTCTATAGGGTTTAATAGCACCTTCTCCTTTCACAGTGCCACAAAATCAAAGACATAAATCTGCGTTTGCAATTTAAATTTCAAGAATGTAACTGACACTGTTATCCAAAACTTACAGCGAGTGCAACATTGGAAAAAGCTCAAATCCCTGGATCACCATCACTACAAGCAACCGATTGTAAGGAGGGTGATGCAATGCAATCTCCCACCAAAAGTGTGATCTAACACATTTTGCACAAAGACAACTGGACTTTTATGCATGCCTCCCTTTGATAAAGTGAAGGAACCACTTGTTAGGGCTTCTCTGCAGCGTCTGCATGATGGCTGTGGTCAAACCAATGGGCATCTCTCAGGATCCGCTGTGACGCCTCGGCGTTTACATAACGCATGTCGGCAGCCTGGCCTGTGAGATACTGTATTGGCTTGGCAGCATGAGCGATATTCTCATGCTGTTTATACAAACTGATTGTGGTTAACTTGTCTTGACTGACAAAAAGGTCTGTAAGCAATTTCCACTGAGGGGAAAGTCATGAGACTGAATGGGTGTTTTTCACGCAGTATTTTTCATGGTGCGTTTGCGAGGAAATAGTCAAATTCCTTGTCTCAGGAAACTGAGATGAACTAAAAATACCAAAACAAAAAGTGTGAACAGAACACTTAGGAATACATGGCATGGACCCTGCAGCTATCACAGTCAGTCTTAATGGAGTTTGACATGCCACCTGATCACTGGCCTGTCAAAACCTGATTGGCTACTCTGTAATACAAGGAGAAGTGATGCTCAGTGTGAAATGATAAAACACGATGCCTTGCGTTTCATAATATCCCCAAAACAGCATGCTATTAATCATGTACGGCGCTGAAGTGGGCTGCCAAATATTTAACAACTGTCAAATATTAATGAAAAAGAGAAATAACTAACTCAGTTACGTTTGGCTCAAATGTGCCATTGCACTGTTGCACACCAGCGGAAAAACTGGAACACACAAAAACTGGCATGAGTGTCCCCATAGTGCATGTCATGCCACCACAAAGACAACTACCCAAGTGCATCACACTTTTTTTTTGTTATACATAATCTTTATAGAAATCTCATTGAAGTCACATAGCAGGGGGAAAGTTATATGCAGCTTGACAGTGTAAGAAAAGCTGTAATTCATATATAATACTAGTATATTATTACAATTCTAATTATTACTTAGTTTGTTTTGGAAGAGGCTCGAACTTTCCTTTCACATACATAGGTTGGATATATACAATGTGCCCTGACAGAACAGGTTGACACCTCCTCCCACAGTAGATTATTTGTAGATGGGCGCCTGGCAGGCAGCAGCTGCCTGGTGGGGTGTGCTGGCGTGGGGCCTCCCGAGGACATCTTGACAGCCTCGTTTGAGGCAGCCGTGTGCGTGCTTGTTCTCGACGGGAGGATCCATGTCAAACAAAAACACCATTCAACTCAGAGTTTGGACCCTCGCCCCGGGGCCATGTGCAAAACATTACAAAGCAACACAAGAGCATCATATGATCCTCGACAGGGGGCAACAGTCGGAAACCAACCGCGCCCAGCAGGCGAATTAAGAGGCGAAAACGGGTGAGGAAATCAAGCTGACACGTACTGTAGCACTGGAAAGTGACAGTGACACTGCAAAGATGAGCATGGCATGAATGTTGTCAGTACAGACAGTCACAAGCTCAGACTTGGGTTACCAGGGAAAAGTTTACTGATCATGAGATTGTCCTCAGATACACTGCAGATCTAAGGCTGCATTATCACACATTGGAATAGACTCACACAACATTCACTGTTATTAAAATTGCTATCATATTGACGCATTCTCCTGTTTCATTGCATTTCACAGGCGGGCTTATGTAGAGTTTTCATCACATGGATCCCATTTGGTTTCCCACTTTGATACACAGTTGTCTGAATGCCTCAGATATTTTTGAGCAAAGAACTGTGGGTCTAACCTGAGGAGCATAATAGCTTCATGAGCTCCATTTAGACTTTATTTAGCTTGGCGTTCAATGGTGTGCAGTAGTCCAGAGAATGTGGGATCGAAGGATCGTCACTGGCATGATGATGTGTTTAATGAACTGAGGGACTATGGAGTGACTCACCAGGAAGCAAAGCATCTCTCTATCAGACCAACTGGAGCAACGTTCAGGAACACTGGTTAGCTAAATTCGGTTGCAGATTTTCTCAAGTGTACTTAAAAAGAGGGAGTGCTATCCGTAGTGTTTATATATTGCGGTCTTATCAATTAATAACCAAGCTAAACGGCAGCCTAAAAGCTACTTTGAGTTGTAAAAACCCTCCGCTTTCACTGCATAGCCCGCTGTGTAGAGCAGAGTGGCCAGATGGGTTATTCCAGTTGACATGTGACCAAGATGGATAAAGGCGCCTAACAACACAACTTGACTCTGACTTCTGGGCCAAGACAAATGCATTCCATGTAGGGTAACTGGGAGCCAGGAGAACAGGCTAGATGTAGGTAGCAGCGTCAAAATATTTAGAGTGAATATATTTGATTGTCAACACAGTTTTCAGTCTGTGCAGAAGTAAAAGCAATATGGTGGATCATTTTTAGGCCTTAGTGGCACATTTGATCGGATCGGCAGAAACTATCATATTGTGTAATTTACAAATAAACTTTGAGTTTTCATGTTGTCTGTGTGATGACTCTAGGTCTTACATGTGGTGTGTGTTTGCCGTTATGCGTGGCGCCCTACTTTCATGCAAAGACATAATTTTTAACATCAATCTTTAGGACTGTAGCTTATTGTACACATGCACCACGTGGTTTCGATTTGACTCTGTTTTGTGCTGGTCTCAGTGAGTGAAACTCTTTACTGGCGAGCGTGGTGTTCAGCTGATACAGCAGCTACAGTACAGGATGTCCAGTTATGTGAGATGCTTGCGTCTGAGTGGATGTCAGCACCTGGACACTGATGATTTGCAGTAGGTCTGCTGCACTCTGCAACATATCACTATAGTCTCTAGACTCTTTTTGTTACCTCCTTGTAATAGTGTGATGTAATGTAATGCTATTCATTCATGTTCTGCCTTCATTTGTCATTTATTATCTGCTTTAAAGGAGTAGTTCACCCCAAAATGAAAATTCAGTAATTACTCACTCCGATAAATTTTGTACGACCACCAAACACACACAGCGAGTTAGCTCCCATCTCAGCCCTTTCCCCAAACTGCTGAAGTTAATGGGGCCATCTTTTTATGGCTCCAAAATGAGCATAAAATGTCCATCAAGTTTCTCCAAATAGCTCATGTAATATAATCCAGGTGTTTTGTAGCCAAATGACTGCACTGCAGGTTAAAACATCCGATATTTACCTCGTTATCACCTGTATTTTCCTCTCTGAAAATGCTTTGTTCTAGACTGTTCACCAACCGTCCACCACAATACGCGAACACAGCGTTGTCAGTGGGGAAAATATGGGAGATAATGAGGTATTTGGAGAAATTTGATGGGTATTTTAAGTTGTTGTTGTTGTTTTTTACCTGTAAGAATGATTGTCTTCAATAGTTTGGGAGAAGGCTGAGATGGAAGTTTGTGTTTGGTGGTTTTGACTGATATGGGGATGAGTAATGTCTGATTTTCAATTTTGAGTCAACTATTCCTTCATTAGTAATTTATCTATACATGCAGGTAAATATAGCTTGACTGACTCTTTGAAAGTCTCTTTATATAGTACTTATATATTGGATAGTACACGTGCCAAGTTCAGAGTAAGACCTTATACTGTAGCGTACTAGGGGATAGACCTCGCCTATACTTAGATAGAACTATGTTTACTGTGAAACTCATACTGCCTCACTCTCTTAGTTGCGGAAATGCAATTTGAGATGCTCCCCAGTGGAGTCTGCCTCACTGTCCTTCATGTACGTTTACTTAAAATTAGCAACTGTGTACATCTACCTTTTGATGCACAGCGGCCCATGGATTCAGTGAGTAGTGCACTTACTGCCTTGAAGAACAGGCTGTTTTCAATTATTTAAATGGAGCAATGTCATATTAAAAGCAACATAAATACCAAATTATATTCCAAGAAAGATGAGTGACTAAAAATTTTACACAAATGTTTTGATTTATTTTTCCTTTTTTTATGCATATTTTAATCCACCTCATTTAAAAATGGAGAATATTTATATGTATGGGTTTAGTCAAAATAACAGACACCTACATGCAAAAAAATCGTACAAAGGCAAACAGCAGAAACTACATTTCGTGTGTTCGTTTGGATTTGACATCAACAAAAATGATATCCATAAATGCTACTAAATGATATACTATCCACTTGGGTACCAACAATTCTTTGGTCAGGACAGGAGATAAAGTTTGAAGCCATTTCTCTCAGTTCTACTACTCATGTATTTACTGCTGTTTGGCTTTGTGAGGCAGCATAAATAACCTTACAGTGAAGAATTATGGCAATTCTTTATTATATGTGGGGCACATTTGTTGCTGTAGCTTAATTCCAATGGCCTCTTAGAGGAATATTACTGTAACTGCTGACAGTGAATCAGAGGGATCATCTGATCTGCATTTCTTTCTTTGTTTTTCAGCCTAAGTTTCAGGATGACAGCACCCGTATCGGCAAGGTACAAGTCACAACCCAAACGCTGGATGTTAGCCATCATGTGCCTTCTCAGTAACCAGATACGGTCGTACTGGAGCGTTCTCAGATCATCTCTCATTGTTGTTGTTAGTGACTGTCGTTGATCTTCCCTCCAGACAAGACGCAATCCATACCAGAAAAAGCATTTTCCTCATCACAGGACCATCATTACTATATATATGCACTGAGTTTTTCTTTATTCCGAACATATCCTTTGTGAAACTCCACACATGTTTTTCCCCCCCACGAAAAAAAGGACAGACTCGTTTTCTTGTGGTAGAGATTGTCTCTTGACCTAGAAATCCAAACATCTTAAAACGGGAGAATAATGCTATAGAATGATGGATAATGGAAGAAATAATTTATCTATATAGGCTTGCATTTCAGCAGACAGGGAGCTTGAAACTGTATAACTGTGTGCAAAATAAGAGTTAATTAATGACATGATACATTTTTCAGGGAGTCTTTGCAAGCGTGAGGCTATTGTATGTTCAAATCCTAGGATCACTTCACCGGAGTTCGGATCAGGCACCATCCATTCCGCAGATGTTCCCATCTGTGCAGAGAACGGAGCTCATCTGATGCAACACAACACACCAGATGAATTCAGTACAGCATATTTTTTCTTCAAGCAGCAGTCACATCTATTCAGCTGAGCAGGAATTGAATAAACATTAATAGGAAATGAAGGCCAGAGAACCGCAAGCCTTCTCCAGTAAGCCTAACCCAAAAGCACAATGCAGTTTCTAATAATGATTTGACAAACTCTTACTCATTATGTAAATTATTTTAAAATGCTGTGTATTTTTTCCACCACTTCCTCATGTAATTATACTATGCTTTAATGATGTAGTGTTTATCTTGTAAACTTAAAAGCCTAACCAGGGACGAGGGTCGCAATTTATATGCAATACAGCTGTTTCATGGTTTTAATATATAACAGTGTCTATTTGCATTGCAGCTTACAATTAAATTTGTAGTTTTAGTTATAATAGTCTGGTTTGGTACGGCATGACCAGTGTGAGAAATGGAGACACATTTGTCCACGAGACCAAATTCTGCAGTGCATCTTTTCTACTAAACACGCTGTGAAGAAAGGGAACATGCTGTAGTGCAGTACTCCTGTTTACAATCTTTCTGCCCTTGTTAGCACTGTATAATAAACTGTTTAAACCTTCACCAATATAGAGCCTGTAAAGCATTGCTGGAATAGAGACTGACTGCAAACATGTCGGGACTCGGAACGTTAACTGACACAGAGAGTAAACCAAGCATGAATGAAGCATGTTTAGAATGAAATATGACGTTTACTTACAATCAATAAATATTTAAGGTGGTGCCTTCAGCCTTGGCACAATGCATAATTAAAGCGCTTTACATAAACTCATAATGTTGTAGGGACGATAAAGCACACAAAACAAACTTGAGTGTCTCATTTGCTCCCTAGATGTAACCAATGAGTCACTGGTTCCTTCACCCACACCTTAGCCTATATTTCTAAAACTAAATAAAACACGATTATTAAAGAATTCACCTGATGGTTAGAAATCAAATAGATCTTTCATCATTGTGTCACATCAGACATTTAAAGCCCTAAACCATAGTTGCTTTATGGCACTTCGTATTAAAACACCTTTGGTTGTGGTCATGAACTGTGTACAGGTTGAATCACTAGTATGGTGACAGAGAGTAGCAAAACAGGCATTTATTTATATGAAAAAGTTGCAGGTTATTACTTTACGAAGCGATACATAAATTTTATGTGGTGCTTTATGCGGGTTTGAATGAATAAGAGAGCAGGATGTGCAGGGTCTAGTGGCTCCTTGGAGATTCCAGGGTTATGTTGCCATGACAATTATTTTTTCCTCATGTCAAATATGTCAAATATTTGTCTATCGCTTTACATTAGCCCACACTGTTTACCATTTCAGGCCATTTAAATGTCAATATGTTAGTATCAGGACATGCTTACCTTGTGGATTTCATTTCCTCTTCAGTTAATGTCTACATGGGTTTTCCATCATTTTAAATACTTTCATTTTCAGTATCATATATGTGAACATTGTCGTTCACGCTGGTCACAAGTGAGAGGCCGTGGTTGCTGATAAGGATAAGTATGATCAGATTCTCAACACTTGATTCAGGCTGAAAGGTTAAGAGAGGGTATGTTTTTGTCCTACATCCAAACTCTGACAACATAATTGTCACAATAGATAACATAGTGAAGCAGAAGACACCCTGAGGTGTCAAAGTGT
Source organism: Beryx splendens (assembly GCA_900312565.1). Classification (NCBI taxonomy): domain Eukaryota; kingdom Metazoa; phylum Chordata; class Actinopteri; order Beryciformes; family Berycidae; genus Beryx; species Beryx splendens. Next base: position 28,445 of record OMOV01003246.1, read on the forward strand.
TGTTGTTGTGATTATTTTAGGGCTGCGCCTGGGAAACCCTCATCTTGGTCTTAGATGTCCTTTGATCGTGGTTAAAGGGTGGTGTCCTTTAGTTTGATTTGCACATCACACAAACTTGGGACTATTAGGTTTCCTCTGACATTTTGGTCAAAACTTGGCGGGCTGGGTGTAGCGCAGACATGTCTTCAACAGCACATGAAATTAGATTTTTGAAAAGAATAAAACCTAATAAGAAAAAGCTCTATTTCCCAATTTATCTCGGGATTGTAACATTCCATCCGAATCCTATCACACATGTTGAGGAACGCTCCAAATCCAAATGAGTTTTAATTTGTTTAGAGGTGGAAAAAAACAACACCCAACAAATCTGTTGGTTGAGCATGGTTAAGAAAATGAATTTGATTAATTTAGGGAATCTTTCTGATCTTTGATGTAACTGATAAAAAAGATTTAGTTTGTCAATCAGATGATCAAGCAGCCCATTAATGCACACAGTTTTGATTGGTTAGAAAATGTACATCAAATCAGATCTAAGGTATTATCACAGTGCTGTGCCGGATTCTTTCAAAATTACAAGCCTCTGTGTGAGATTAGACCACTATGCCTCATTTCAAAATGTCCAAGAATTTGTATTCTCTATACTTAAAGTACCATTAGGATGTTGGCTTGGGTGATCTATGCAAGTTAATTACTAACTATTAGTTTTGCCATCTGTAAGGTGAAAGCCAACACTCCATATGCCAAAAGCACTCTGAATGCAGACCGAACCTTATAATAACAAACCAAGTATATAAACAAAATATTAATCCATGGGTGTTTAGATACATTGGGATTCAATTATAAACCTCTGAGGAGACAATGACTGGAACTAAAGTTGCTGAGTGTAGCTGTAAGTTTATGCTAGCTATTGAAAATGAGAGGGGGAAAAAACCATTCAGTGACAGCAGGATAATCCTTTACCACAAACTAATTTCACGCCACACCCAGAGCAAAGTTCTGGCAATGTCAACAGCTGCACTTAAAATATAATGAACTTTATGTAATACCGGCCTCTGCCAGGTCCCAGGTCATTACAGTGTCATTTTTGAACATCTTCATATTCCCTGTGTCATCACTATACAAAGAGCAATGAAAGAGACCTATACCTTAATATCTAAATTAAATAGAAAATCACTTTCCTCTATATCTTTGCATGTGGGGAAAGGATAGCCTATGTAGTGTACTTCAGTACAGCACCACTCATACTGTTTACATCTATATATATATATATATATATATATATAACAACATTCACAATCTACTTGTGATACAGTGTACCGTAATTACATAAGTCAAGGTTGGAGGCTGCCAACCTGCTCACTGTAAACATACTATATGGATTTCTGCTTTTTTTAAAGTACCGGCATTAGTGTCTTCTCTTACTGACAGCTTAAATACTCGGAGGACTCAGGTGACATATACAGAGGACACGGCTTGTGACACTGCAATCTTTCCGTTCCTACATAAATCACCGGCAGAGAAGGCCGAGCAAGGAGAGAGAGGCATGAAAGAGAGGCTAATGGAGCAAGTAGCACAACCTGTCATGCACCGATATCACTCTGACAGGTTTAAGAGGTGTCCAGTATACAAACTCTCTCACCTTTTTTCACCCACTGGCTGGACAATGAATTGGAAACTGACTTCATGACCTCAGACTTTGATGTTGTTGTTACTTAGGGAATACACTGAGAAAGAGTTTACTGTATTTGCAGTTTTGAACCAGAAAATATGTCGACCTCGCTCGGTGCTGTCACTGTTTCCTCAAAGTTGTTCTCCCATTCATTGCCAATGGAAATTCTTTATAAGGTGTTTCTTGATGATATCACAGATTTGAATTCTACTCTGATGCAGTGTTTTCCACTTTCAGGCACGTCTCGTACATTTTGTGTCCAAGATCATAAAAAAATCAGTTAAAGAATAGATTTTTGCTCTGCAAATTTGGACACTGGTGGGGACTCGATTGCATACAGTTGAATAAGACGATTACTAATGATTACCTAAGACGCTTACCTAATGATTACAAACCAAAGAACAACTTTTGGAACTGTTATGCATATTTTTTTACTGTGTTTTTTCCCCCGGTGCTGCACAATTACTTGGGAATAGCTGAACTAATGCCACACTGCATTAATATAGTTATTAAGTAAGATGAACATAATGGAAAACAGGCCCTGCCTCGCATTAAATAAAGCACCATTTTGAATCAAGTGCTGTTAGCCCTCTCATATAGTAGTATTATTATTAATATTAGTAGTAGTAGTAGCAGTAGTAGTAGCAGTAGTAGTGGTATAACAGTAGTAGTAATAACAGTAGTAGTAGTAGTAATAACAGTAGTACTAGTAGTAATAACAGCAGTAGTAATAACAGTAGTAGTAGTAGTAGTAATAACAGTAGTAGTGGTAGTAATAACAGTAGTAGTAATAACAGTAGTAGTAATAACAGCAGTAGTAGTAGCAGTAGTAGTAGTAGTAGTAACAGTAGTAGTAGTAATAACAGTAGTAGTAGTAACAGTAGTAGTAATAACAGTAGTAGTCCAATTCTACGCTCCATTACACCTTTCAAGCCTTGCATTATTCCACACTTACAATTTTGTAGCTACCCTTAGTGCCATTGATAACAGTAGTAGTAATAACAGCAGTAGTAGTAGTAATAACAGTAGTAGTAGTAACAGTAGTAGTAATAACAGTAGTAGTCCAATTCTACGCTCCATTACACCTTTCAAGCCTTGCATTATTCCACACTTACAATTTTGTAGCTACCCTTAGTGCCATTGATTTCTGTAATGG